>JAKUCM010008284.1:0-13945 GCA_023374145.1 Lepidium sativum
AGAGAGAGAGATATTTACTATATTAATTGAATCATTTAAAAGAATTCCACTATAATATCATGTATAAAGTATAACCAAACACATTATTTTTTAAACATGTATAGTATTGAGATAAATACGTTTCACATTTAACTACCAACATAGTAACATATGATAAGTGATTAACAACATCAGAGTAACAATTTATTTTTATCCTTTTAATCGTTTTGTATCATTGGTTTTCAAGAACATTTGTTAATGAACTTCAATAAATCAAGAAATAATATTTTAATTATAAAAGAAATGGAAAGTACGTATCATTGTAAGTTTAAAAGTTTGAACTTTATCATAAGACAACACTTCAATCAGCTAGTGAACGAATCATTGTATATAATTTGAAGAAAAAAACTATCTTGGTCTGTACTTCCATGAGTCGGCCTCACATGGACGCCATTAGAAAGCATGGAATAAGCTTTCAGAAAGCTTTAAAGTTTACAATTTCAATGAATATATTTAACATAGTTTAAACCCTTATTCGTACTGAAATCAATACAAAATTCTATCTTATTGAAGATGAGTAACTATTGGCTAACTATTTTAATATGCATCCTTATATCAATATATATAAAAAGTTTAAGAGAACCAATAAGTGGTCGTCTGGTCGTAAGGATTGGTTCGGGCAAGGTGTAAACCCATCAATTTTGAGTTTGATTTCGTTGTAACTAATTTGTTACTGTTTGACACAGAAGAAAATGGGCCATGTTTTAAATTTCACTAGAAAACCCGAACTCAGATTAGTCATCGGTAGTGGTTCCACGAAAATTAGTTGCGGTTGTATCTAAACCCTGACCTAAAAAAATGTATAAAAAAGAAAGTGGCTTTTAGACAAATGGTTAAATGTTCACTTCTCTATCTTTACCACCGAAATTTGACTATAGAAATTGTGTTACTTTACATAATATTGTTTGGAGTTTTGGAGATATTTTAATTATATATCGAGTCTTGATTAAAACGGAAAAAAATGTATTAAGCAGATTCTGAGACCAAGAAGGATGAATAAAGAGCAATAATTTATACAAATGGGAGCTAAGAAAAATTCAAACTTTTAACAACAATTATTCAAACAATGTTAAAAAAATTAAGTTAACAACTAGGGCTGAGGTCAGAAAGGGATTATTGTTTTTATGAAAAATATAAGAAAGAATCTTGAAGGTCAAATGAATAAATGAAACCTGCTCAATATGACAGACATTGTCTTGTGTAAGAATCTTTCTCCCTCTTCCATTGATACAGATCAAGAATAACCAATAGAACAGAACAAAGTACACATGCTTACGTAATCAATAATTAATTATATCTCTTTTAATTAGTATTATCAAAAGTTTTGGACAAAGCTTAAAGAATCTAAAACAAATAGGCCAAACACATCACCAACTACATCATTAAGACAACAACAAACATCTCAGCTCTTAAAAACCAAAACTTCAACTCTCAATTTTCTTTTTCTTTCTTTCTCTTCTTCCATCTGTTGCAGAAGAAATCAGAGAACCAAAAAGATCTTTTTCTTCTTCTTTTTAGTTTTTTAACAGTTCCTTGTGGAAGTGTGAATATTAGAACAGTGAAGAGAGCTAATTGGAGGGTAACAAATTGGGTCCACTTTGTTCTTGGGAAAGATTCTGCACGCCCACATGGTGAGATTAAAATAGACTAATATTACCCTTCTTCATCACCTACTTGTGTCCAGAAAGAGAGAGAGAAAAAAGAAGTGGTGATGATAATTTCATCTATGTGACCAAAAGAAAAAATTTTCTCAGCTTTTTTCTATCTTTTCTTTCAGAATCTTCTCATCATTTATGTGTTTGTGTACCAATAAACAGACACCAAATAACTGAAAAACAGAGCAACCTAAATCTTTTGTTTTCTGTCAGCTGTTTGTTAAACTTACTTCTTCTGGGTGTTTAAAACCCAAAAGTCAATTTTTTTTGTTTTTCTGAAATTCTTTCTACTTGCTCAAGGAATCTTGATAAAGTAAGTAACTTTTTATATGGGTTTTGTAGTTACTAACTATTTCTGGGTTTGTTTTGTTCTTTGGATACTTGTGTTATGGAGGAGCATCTTAAGATTTTTTTGTTCTTTGGAAACTGATGTCATCAAGCATCAGATTCTTAATTTATAATTCCATTTATCTTCTTCTTCTTTTGTGTGGCATTTATTGCCTGCTTGAAGTCCCTTTGAATTGTCTTTTAAGGGCTCAATAATTGGCCCTCTTGGAGTTTCCATGTCCATTGGGGAATATTGTACTTGAAGCTGATGTTAGTACTTGATGAATTTCCTTTTCAAGTCAACTCTCAAACTTTTATATATTTTTAGCCTCTCTATGATTTCATATCTCTCTTAAATTCTATTATATTTATACATTGAAGTGCACTTTTGATCTTGCAGTTGACATAAACTAAGTTTTGCTCTGATCTTATACCTTCTCTTATCTTGTTCTTATTGAGCTTTGATCATATTTTGCAACTTTTGCAGATCGCTTATGCAGAAAACGAGTAAAGGAACCTTAAGGGGACCTCAAAGACTCTTGGTCTTGCTGGTTCATGAAGGACAACATCAAAGAATAAGTCTTTACGAAATTTGAGGTTTTTGGTAGGCTCTGGTGGATCAAATATTGAGTTGAAGAAATAAGAAAAACAAAGAGATTCTTTTGGTATGGAAGGTAGTGGTGGAGATGGAACTTTCTTACCCAATTCTAGCTTTGGTGCATTCCCTGAGACGGCTATGGATATGGATTTCATGGAGGAACTCTTCTTTGATGGATGCTGGCTTGAGACAACAGATGGTAAGAACTTGAAGCAGACGATAGGACAACCAGTTTCTGATTCTACCACCATGAACAACAACAACAACTCTTTTCGTTACGGTTATCAATTTGCTGAAGACCCTTCACAGGCTCATATATCCAGTGAAGAACCTGGGAGAAAGTTTCCTCCAATAACACCAGGTTTTCTTAAGATCGAGGGTTTCTCCAATCAATCGATGAATCAAGAACCTTTTGACCAGTCTGGAGCTATGAGTTCAGCACAAGCAGAGAAGTTTCTCCTTGAAAAAAATGAAGTAGGAAGAAGATATTGGATTGCTCCAAGAACAAGCCAAGGCCAAACTTCATCAGTGAAGGATAGACTCGTACAAGCTATACAAGGTATTAACGAGGCAGTGCAGGAGAAAGACTGTCTCATACAGATATGGGTACCAGTACAACAGGAAGGCAAGAACTTTCTCACTACTTTGGAGCAGCCACACCTCTTCAACCCGAAATACTCGAGTCTTAAAAGATACAGAGATGTTTCAGTGGCTTATAATTTCCCGGCTGATGAGGATTCCAAAGAGTCTGCAGGTCTCCCTGGCCGTGTTTTCTTAGGGAAATTGCCTGAGTGGACACCTGATGTGCGGTTCTTCAGAAGTGAAGAGTATCCACGCATCAAAGAAGCGCAGAAATGTGATGTTCGTGGATCATTAGCCCTTCCTGTGTTTGAAACAGGTAGTGGGATTTGTTTAGGTGTTGTTGAAATTGTCACAACAACTCAGAAGATGAATTACAGGCCAGAGCTTGAGGATATCTGTAAAGCTCTCGAGGTTTTTCTCTAAATCTTCCAGTCATACATTTAACCAATAACACTTGACTAACCTGGATTACCCAACTTCATCATTCTTTAATCCCAGATGTTGTGTATTATCGCCTAAAGAGGTTTCTGTTTTTTGTAGTCTGTTAATCTAAGGATTTCAAGAAACTTGAAAACTCCAAGCAGAGAGGTGTGTCAAAATGGTCTCTTAAACCAAACCCTTACTTCAACACAAAGAAACAATGTCTCTTACCTGCTAAATGTCATATACCCTTTTTGTTTCAGTTGCAGCAGGTCTATGATGACTTCTACTATGCCGCATTACCTGAGGTATCACAGTTTTTGACAGCAGTCTGCAGATTATACAACTTGCCTCTGGCTTTAACGTGGGCACCGTGTGCTCGGCAAGGCAAAGTTGGATCCCGCCATTCTGATGAGAACTTCTCTGAGTGTGTTTCAACTGTAGATGATGCTTGCATTGTCTTTGACCAACAGAGTGGTAATTTTCTCGAGGCATGCTCTGAGCACCATTTGCTTCAAGGAGAAGGCATTGTGGGAAAGGCATTCAAGGCGAGCAAATTTTTTTTCGTGCCCGAAGTATTCACCTTTAGTAAGACCAACTATCCTCTTGCACACCATGCTAAGATCTCTGGTCTACATGCTGCTTTAGCAGTCCCACTGAAAAGAAAATTCAATAACTCAGTTGAGTTTGTGTTGGAGTTTTTCTTTCCAAAAGCTTGCCTTGACACTGAAGCTCAACAAGATATGCTCAAGGCACTGTCTGGGACTCTGCAGCAGGATTTCAGGAGTTTGAATCTTGTCATTGATAAAGAGCTAGAGCTAGAAGTGGTATTTCCTGTTAGAGAGGAAGTACTTTTTGCAGAGAACCCACTCATCAATGCAAAAATAGGAGAGAATCTGAAGCCTTTGCCTCTGGAAGAAATTTCTCAGGAAGATTCTTCATGGATCTCCCACATGATAAAGGCAAATGAGAAAGGCAAAGGCGTGTCGCTTTCTTGGGAGTACCAGAAAGAAGAGCCAAAAGAAGAATTCATGCTTACATCTGGTTGGGATGACAATCGGATTGGATCAGGCCACAATAACTTTTATTCAGAAGCTGAGCAATATCAGAAGGTGTCAAACTCAGGTCTCAGACTAGACATAGATCCAATTTATGAATCAGCTTCTATGGGTTTGGGGCAGACATTAATAGGTAGTAGAAGACCAGGTGAGAAGAGAAGAACAAAAACAGAAAAGACTATTGGCTTAGAAGTTCTTCGACAATACTTTGCAGGAAGCCTCAAAGACGCAGCCAAAAGCATTGGTGGTAAGAAAACATCTTGTTATTAATATCCATGTTATCAAATTTCTCAGACAGTGATAGTTGACACGGTTTCATTCTCTTTTTGCAGTTTGTCCAACTACCTTGAAAAGAATATGCAGGCAACATGGGATAACAAGGTGGCCTTCTCGGAAGATTAAGAAAGTGGGGCACTCATTAAAGAAACTCCAACTTGTTATAGACTCTGTTCAAGGTGTTCAAGGCTCTATTCAACTTGATTCATTCTATACAAGTTTTCCAGAATTAAGCTCCCCACATTTGTCTAATACTGGAACTTCCTTCAAGAATACTGACCAGTCAAGGAATTTAAATGCTCAAACTGAGAACGGTATTTCAGTACAGGGAACTGCTGCAGCACCAAAATCACCACCATCATCTTCTTGTAGCCACAGCTCTGGTTCAAGCACTTGTTGTTCAACTGGAGCTAATCAAAGTACCAATACTGGAAACACCTCAAACACTGTATCCACTGTGATGGCTGAAAATGCTAGTGCAATCTTGACGAGAGCTCGTAGTGAGGTAAGACTGCATACCATGAATCAGGAAGACACAAAGTTCTTCTCTAGATCAATGAGCCACAAAACATTAGTTGAGCACCCTCTTTTCGAAAATCAACCTCTGTTACCAGAGAGAAGCAGCAGAAGGTTGAAAGCTGTAGGGGCTTCTAAAGTGAAAGCCACATTTGGTGAGGCCAAAGTACGGTTTACTTTGCTACCTACTTGGGGCTTCAGAGAGTTGCAGCATGAGATTGCTAGACGATTTAACATAGAAAATATTGCACCCTTTGATCTTAAGTACCTGGATGATGACAAAGAGTGGGTTCTTCTTACATGTGAAGCGGATCTTGAGGAATGTATCGACATTTATAGATCATCACAGAGCCGCACAATCAAAATCAGCGTCCATGAAGCTTCTCAAGCTAAGGTGGGAGGTTCTTATGGTAGCAGTGGTCTTGGTCCTTCTTTATAAGCAATGAAGTAAGAGCTGTACCTGCAAAACAAGAAAAGACCAGAAGATTCAACTAATATAGTAGTGTGTTAGAAAAGTATTACTCACCATCTTATAGAATGGGCTTTGTAAACATATTTTCAGTGCCCTGGATCATACCATTTTGCAAGCAGCAGTAGTTTACTGGTTTCCTGCATCGGCTTAGCAGTTTTTTTGTATAATAAGGCGATGCGTACCAGAAACATGCTTATTATGTATTTTATTGTACCTATATCATTTGTCTTCTGGATTCTAGCTACTAAGCTCTGCAAGTAATGTTCAAAATTGAAATATCTTCTGCATCTTTTTTTTTTAACTTTGATTAAATTAAATAGTCAAAGCTATCGTTGTGTTTGTGTAGGGACTTGAATTGACGATTTTACAAATGGTGTCTCTGCACTCAGAAATCATATTGTCAATGGAAAAAGTATCAATTTAAGTACTTATCAAAAAAGTTGATATTAGCATTTGGATATTGTTGATATTTTAAAAATCTTCAATTTTGTATTGACTTGGCAAATTGAATCATGTCGTTAATTCCAATTTGAAATTGTCTCTGAAATTGATTTTTTTTTTTTTTTTCGAAAATAAGATTAAATTCGTCGGTTTGAAATGTTGTATTTGATACTTTTATGTATTAATTTTGAACTCATTCTTGAAAGATAAAATTAAATTAAATTTAGAGTTCTTCCGAACAAAGATAAGAATTGAATCGAACTTCATTTAACTTTTGATTTAGGATTAACGATATAATTCAATTTGTCGAGTCAACCAAAAATTGATAATTTTTTTAAAAATTAACAACAAATTAAATATTTAATCAATCATATTCAAAAGTTTTACGTTTAAATCAAAGATATTTTGGTAAGTAAAATGTTAAATTGACATTTTCCTCTATTGTTAATGGGAATAAAGTGATAAGGTTAAAGATGTTTGGTCTATTGTGTAAATATATAAACTTTTGGGGGGCGTCTGTGTAAATACCTAGACTTTTAACAATAAACGCTTTTCGTCCGCCTCTAGCCCTCAAAGGCCAAAGGGCGAATCTTCTTCTCTTTCGATCAAATAATTCAGATACAAACCAAAATTTGCTGTGAAGAGATGTCTCGCCGATCGCTAAATCTTCTGAAGAATTTAGCTAGAAACGCTAATGGATCAGGAATTCAGACTCGATCCGTGACTTACATGCCCAGACCCGGTGACGGAGCACCACGCGCAGTGACGCTGATTCCCGGAGATGGAATTGGGCCTTTGGTGACGAACGCGGTGGAACAGGTTATGGAAGCGATGCACGCGCCTATCTTCTTTGAGAAGTACGAAGTTCATGGAGAAATGAGCCGTATGCCTCCGGAAGTGATGGAGTCGATAAAGAAGAATAAGGTTTGTTTGAAAGGTGGACTTAAGACTCCTGTTGGTGGTGGTGTGAGTTCGCTTAACGTGCAGCTTAGGAAAGAGCTTGACCTCTTTGCGTCTCTGGTCAACTGCTTTAATTTGCCTGGTTTACCTACTCGCCATGAAAACGTTGACATCGTTGTGATCAGAGAAAACACTGAAGGCGAGTATGCGGGACTTGAGCACGAGGTTGTTCCTGGTGTCGTTGAGAGCCTTAAGGTAAGGATTCCGATTTCGCTCCTCCTTTAGGTTTTTTTCTAGTTAATTGATAAACTACTTTAATATGTCTGATTTCAGTTTGAATTTGTGGAATCTTAGCTCAGAGAGAAGGGTTTAAGGGAATTTCGATTAGAATTCTCAGAGAAACAAATGTCTGATGAACATGTTATGCCTAATCCATGATTATCAGCTAGCTAAGACATCATGGCAACTTTATGCCTTATTCTTAATTAGGATCTTCGCGAACATGATCTTGCTGTTACTGTGATTCTCCCACCTGTTATGTTCCTATATATACTGTTTGTGTGTGTGAGAGTGTGAGTGTATACATTACGTGCACATTTGCAGATGCAAAATTGTTCTACCATAATTTTGCATTCATTTTATCTACGATTTTTCTGATCATATCTCTCTGCTAGGTGATCACGAAATTCTGTTCGGAGCGTATTGCAAAGTATGCTTTTGAGTATGCATACCTGAACAACAGGAAGAAAGTAACAGCGGTGCATAAGGCTAACATCATGAAACTTGCAGATGGTTTGTTTCTGGAATCTTGTCGCGAGGTTGCGAAAAAGTACCCAAGCATCACCTACAATGAAATTATTGTGGATAACTGCTGCATGCAGCTTGTAGCAAAACCAGAGCAATTTGACGTTATGGTATGTTTCATAATCTTGCTTCTGATATTGATTGCTCAAAAACGTTGACATACATGTATGCATATGAACTTTTCCAACTACTGATTGTCACTCCCTGAAGTTCTGCTATACTTTAGATAGTACCAGTAATGTCTCCCTAGTTTGGTATCTCTAATTGCCTGTTTTGTGATCTTCATCTATGTTCCTCCCTCTAGCTTCTGCTGGTTTTATTTTGTTTTTCTAAAACGGTCTATTTATAAAATGTTTTGTAGGTAACACCCAATCTCTATGGTAATTTAGTAGCAAACACTGCTGCTGGTATTGCTGGAGGCACAGGAGTCATGCCTGGAGGTAAACCCATCCTATATTGATATTCTTATTACACTTGCGAGCGACAATATTGGATAAAGAATGTTTCTGAAACTTATATAATTTGTGACACTATATGAAAACAGGAAATGTTGGAGCGGACCATGCGGTCTTTGAGCAAGGTGCATCAGCAGGAAATGTCGGGAAAGAAAAGATAGTAAGGGAAAACAAAGCAAACCCAGTAGCATTGCTTCTCTCATCAGCAATGATGCTTGAGAGAGATCAGTTTCCTTCATTTGCTGACCGGCTTGAAACAGCAGTGAAAAAAGTCATTTCTGAAGGAAAGTGCCGGACTAAAGATCTTGGTGGAACAAGCAGGACTCAAGAGGTCGTTGATGCAGTCATAGCAAATCTAGACTGACCTTTGACAGATTACGTATTCCCTCTCTGCATAAATCATCAAAGTTTCTGCTACAGATTTTGTGTTTGCCAAATTATGGGGTATGATCCAAACACACCTGTTATCTGGTTTTGTACCTCGAGTTTCATATTCTTTAGACGTAACTCGTCAAAACTTTCTTCGATAAAAAAATCATGTTCCTAATAATTCATGTTGCTTCTGTCGTTTCAAAGTTTCTAAATTCTTGTTCGTGGAATAAGCAAAATTTTGCTGGATTCTTTATTAGAAGATAAATTATAAGAAAATGAAGGTATCTTACTGCCATAAGTCTTACGTTTTGTAGTTTAATGTGCAAACATGAAATTAAAAATGTCTGAAGCATTAAGAGATGTGGAAATTGTCACAGCCAACACTGAGCACACCTGTTAAAAAATGAGTTTTGTTTATTGAGAGATTCACAAAACGTATTGTATTGTACTGAAATAGAGAACTAAAAGCACGAGGCATGAGTGTTTTATCTAATGGAGAAAAATTGGAACACTAGATGTAAAACTCTGTTGCCTGTGAATCAAAGAAAGACCTATCTGCATCAAGTCTCGGTAATTCAAACATGCACTATAGATACGAATGTGAATGTGAATGTAAAGAGGTGGTATTAATTCATGTAGCAGCACAATTGACTATAGATACGAATGTGAATGTAAAGGTATACAAGTCTCAAGGAGATCAAGAGTTATGAACAAAAAGTATTGAGAAAGACCTGCTTAGCACGGATGCTAGGTCGTGGCCCGTGAAATTTGACAACTCCAGTCCATGAGGCAACGAAAAAGCTGCATATCATTTCCACCAAGACCCTCTGGTAATACAGTAAGAGATAGTACAAAGTTCAACATCAAGATACAGTGGTTGAGCTCCCTGTATGAAAAAATTATTCTCAAATACGAATAAGAGAATCACACAGTGACACAAACAAAAGCTTAAAAGGCAAACAAGAATCAAAGACTTCAACCTCACCTCTATCTTTTTCCTCAACCTATCTTGGCCTTTCAGCCGAGAATGGACGGGAATAAACGCAGAAAGGAAAACGAACCACCCAAAAGCTAAAGTAAAACACCTGCAGGTTTAAACAATCAACTACTCACTCCAACACGTTGGCTACATATCTAGACTTTGAGCTATGAACAAACAAGTAGCCAATACTCAATGCAGAAGGGAAAAAGAGCTATACATATTGCATTCATTAAGATAGAACCAACCTTAAGGTAAAGAGAATACAGTATCTAACAACAACCCCACAGCACCATAGTGGAAATAAGTAAATGTTCCAGTTCCATGGTTCTGGAGGATTTGATTTGAAACACCGAGTAAAAGAGTCCTGCAAAATAAACACAACAAACATACATAGATGAACCAATAATACACCATAATATCTAAATCCTAACAAAATTTATTTATCCTTTAGCAATATCTTACATCAACAATGACACCAGCAGCTTCAGTAAGCGTTGGAGATATATCAATCAAATCAAGCCTGCAATCATAAAATCATCCAATCAATTCAATTTCGCAATCAACAATCATCATCCTAAATACAAAGAGCCAATTGTATATAAATTTACAAACAGAGAAAAAATTACAAGCGGAGCTTTCCACGAGGCTCATTAATAGACGAACCCGAAGGAAGATAATCTTCAACGTTAGGGTGATCGAGGTCAATCTCCGATCTCGACGTCACGAGCTTCCCTGCCGTACTAACTCATATCTTTCCGATCGCCGGTGATTTGTTTTTCTTTTTGGTGAAGCGATCAATAAAAGAAGCAATAGCTCACGCGCGCGTGTACTAAAATATAATTTGAACTGGATAGGCCCATTAGTATTAATAGGCCTAATTGGGCCTATAAGTATGCAAGTGGCCCATAAGAAGTGTTTTTTTAATGAAAATAATAAATACAGCTGGTAATTAAAAATTCCGTGGCAACAAATGAAAGCCAATCAAGTTTTTATAATAAAAATAATAATAATTAAGAGATGACGTGGCCAAACTCACATCAACTGTCTTCTCTCTATCTCTCCCCTTCACTTCTTCTTCTCTCTCTCCAACTGGTGATGGCTTCTCTCAGGCTTCCTGCTCAGCTCGTGACACGTGGCACTCTCAACCACCATAACTCTTCATCTTCCTCCTCCGGACGCCTCTCTTGGCGACGTTCTATTACACCGGACAATTCAATTCCGAGTGTTTCATCTTCTTCATCCCTTAGCCGGAAGTCATCATCAGTGGTTCCGGTTACATGTAGTGCTTCTGCGGTTAATCTTGCTCCGGGGACACCAATTCGACCCACGAGCATCTTGGTGGTTGGAGCTACGGGAACTTTGGGAAGACAAATTGTTCGACGAGCTTTAGATGAAGGGTATGATGTTAGATGCTTGGTTCGACCAAGACCTGCTCCTGCCGATTTCCTCCGTGATTGGGGAGCCACCGTCG
Organism: Lepidium sativum; assembly: GCA_023374145.1. Classification (NCBI taxonomy): domain Eukaryota; kingdom Viridiplantae; phylum Streptophyta; class Magnoliopsida; order Brassicales; family Brassicaceae; genus Lepidium; species Lepidium sativum. Next base: position 11,369 of record JAKUCM010008284.1, read on the forward strand.
TCAACGTACGTTCTGATGTCTTTCTTAAATCTCACATTATCAAAGAAAAGCTTAAGTCTTTATTTGTCCAAGAGAAAAGCTTACAAAGTTGTTTTGTGTGGAGTAGGCTGATCTTAGTAAACCGGAGACAATTCCGGCGACTTTGGTTGGAATCCACACTGTAATTGATTGTGCTACGGGACGTCCTGAAGAACCCATTAAGACGGTAAGCTTCTAAGTTTTTATTTTTTTTCAGGGAAATTTGCAATTGTTTTTATTAAAGACTCGATTTTTATTTGTGAATCTAGCTTATAGCGAGCCTTATTGAAGTTTTGACTGTTTTATGTGTCTAAGAGTCATTCTTATGCCTTTGGATGGTTTTTTGAATGTTGGATTAAGTGGTGGGATTTGATTGAATTTGTGTGGATTCGATTTAGGTAGATTGGGAAGGAAAAGTTGCTCTGATACAATGTGCAAAGGCAATGGGAATTCAGAAATACGTCTTCTACTCAATCCACAATTGCGATAAGCATCCTGAAGTTCCTCTCATGGAGATTAAGTATTGCACTGAGAAGTTTCTTCAAGATTCTGGTTTAAACCACATCACCATCCGGTTATGCGGATTTATGCAAGTAAAGCCTCATTACCTTTAACCATCTCTTCTTCCTTTTCAACTTCTGCAGCTACTTATCCTTAGATGTTATGAGGTAATGGCTGATTGTTGTCTGATCCTGAGTATATTGTACTGCTTGCACAGGGTCTTATCGGTCAATATGCAGTTCCAATTCTGGAGGAAAAGTCGGTTTGGGGAACAGATGCACCAACGCGTGTTGCTTACATGGACACGCAGGTAAGTAAACAATGTAGATGCTAGTCATATGACTCATATCTTTGTGTAAAATGTAGGTGAAGCTCATAAAATGTTTAAACAATTTTCACTTGCTATAACAGGACATTGCTAGGCTAACACTTATTGCTCTACGCAATGAGAAAATCAATGGAAAGCTTTTAACATTTGCAGGCCCTCGTGCATGGACAACACAAGAAGTAAGCTGGGGTTTTCGTAGTTACCACTGTTCTCTCTGAAATGAGTAAAGAAAAATGTTACTGAAACATAAACTTTTCTTTGTTACCCTCTTGTTTCCAAAACTTGTTAGGTGATAACATTGTGTGAGAGACTTGCTGGACAAGATGCAAATGTCACAACGGTTCCAGTTTCTGTATTGAGAGTCACTCGTCAGTTAACTCGGTTTTTTCAGTGGACAAATGATGTTGCGGATAGACTGGCCTTCTCAGAGGTAAAATTAGCCTTTTATCACCTACTCGTGATTCTGTTGTTTCTAGTAGTTTTCAGATCGACTGAAATCCTGCTTCTTACACCGATATTACATGCGCATTTAGGTTCTCTCGAGCGACACAGTGTTCTCTGCTCCTATGACCGAGACTAATAGTCTACTAGGTGTGGATCAGAAGGACATGGTGACTCTAGAGAAGTACTTGCAGGATTACTTCAGCAACATATTGAAGAAACTAAAGGATTTAAAGGCACAATCCAAGCAATCAGACATCTACTTCTAAATTCTGACCTTGTGATGAGATTCAACACTATAAATACTGCATTTGCATCCATCATGTGAGCTTTGTTGTTGCTCTGTAACTCAATAGCTAATATGCTTCTTTTTGTAATTAAAGAGTATTGTTATAATGTATATCAGTATATGTAGCTTGAGGTTACCGATAAAGATCCTTTGTTGCCTTGAAGGAGAAACCAACAGGCGAAAAGAAAATGAGATTCCTTTACGAACCATCCTCTATTTAACTCTATTAGAAGTTAGCGCAATGAGCTTCTTACTATGAGATAACTTCAGGCAGATGAATAGTAAGTGTCTTTAAGAATTTACTATTATGGTTGAAATTTACTTTTAACATTTTTGTAAAAACCATCTTTTTGCATCAAAATCCCAAAGTCCGAAGTCTATTATTGCTATGATTTGGAACCACACACAAAAATCGATCGGAATTCAATTTCTTACCTCGACCAGCGCAATGAGCGTTTATTTACACCAAAAGTTAAGTCTTTTTCTTTGCCCGATCGTTGCATCGATCTAATATAATGCTAATATGAAAAATACATATTCGTGGAAATGTTTTTGGTGGTTGAGTGTCAATTCTGCTGTATTTACTTCCCAACGCCGATTTTAGACTTGAGCCACAATTGCATAAGCCATCATTGTCGCCGGCACTACCATCGTAGCTGCCGTTTCTAAGCCAAGATTTGAGAGTTTGACATGTCGTCTTCTTCCATTTAGTTTGCAACAGTGAAGGAGTAAGGACACAATGGTCTCATTGAAAGAGCAAAAGTGTCTCTATTCCCATAAAGTCTAGATGAAAAAGGTTTAATTTTACCATATGTTTAGCCTAAAAAGTGGTATATTAATAATTTGATTGGTAAGAAAAAATGATGGGAGCTAATGAGATAGGGTTACGTCGTTTGGTCATCATTTTAAGTTGTCTTGTCTATGTCTTCTCGTATAATAGTTCCATTGATTTTATTCCATAGAAATTTCACAGTACTTAAAACATCGAAACCACATTAAC
>JAKUCM010008285.1:0-13309 GCA_023374145.1 Lepidium sativum
AGAGAGAGAGACATACCCTTGTGAACATCAATAGCTAGAACCTGACCAATTGATTTAGCCACTAGTCGATATACTTCCTCCATTCGATATTCAAATGGAAGAGTAAACCTCACCCACATCCTTATAGTACTAGGATAATCTGCCCCTGCCATTGCCTTCCAAGGGGCATAGGAGACCATCCAACCATCAAAATTGATGGCACCATTCTGTAAAATCCGTTCTAAATCTCCCTCCTCTTTAAATTCAAACTGAAATCTACCATTCCCCAGGTTTAGACCTCTAAGTTTGCCTTCCTGGAAGATAATCAAAAACCAACAAAACAAGGAAACTGGTAAAACCACAATCTAAAATATTTACAAAGGATATCATGGGATTGTCTCCCAAGTGCGCTTGTTTATAGTCAGTATCTCACCTCCACTAGACTTGGGGCGATTCAGAGAGAGGAGTTGAAGTCCCCCACGAACTGGTTCCATTAACAATGTATAGCTGAATTTATGCCCATTCATTTGAAGATCATCTCCGTTATTGCTAACCAAAGCGATTGCTCCACAAGGCATAATCTTTTTGACGCTAAATGAACCTGACCAAACTGATTTGGATTTTGTTGGGAAGAGAAGCTACTTGACTTCAGAAAATGGTTTGAGACACTTGTTGCTCTTCACCATGTACTCAATTACTCAATCCACAAATCCATTGGGTTGCACAATTATATCAGGTCCAAGGTCTAATTTGGAGATCTTGGATATCTCCTTCGGTGGTGATTATGCAGTCTCATTGCAAGTAAACAGAGATTCAAGGCTTATCTCGTCAACAACCTCTTCATACATGGGGGGTCTCCTCCAATAGTCACCAGTTTTACCACTCTTAACCAATATAACCTAAGGGAGCTTAAGAGGTTTGATGTCCATATAGTACAATCCCTTAATTGAGAAGCTTTGTCCTTCAAGAGTTGGCCTCCGTTTTCCCTCATTAATATCAAATTTCATTTTGAGGTCTTTGCCAAGGTTAACCTCGATTGTTCCACTTCGCACATCAATCACTGCACCAGCAAAGGCTAAAAAGGGTTTACCAAGGAGTAGTGGATCTTGTAGTTCTTCATCCATATCCAGTACCACAAAGTCTATGGGAACTTCCATGTTGTCAATCTTAATTGGCAGATCCTCCGGCAAACCATATGGCAATCGAGTAGACCTATCAGCTAGGATCAAAGAGAGCTTACAAGGCTTCTAGTTGTTGAAATACAACCTTTTAATGAGAGATAGTGGCATTAGACAAATTGAAGCTCCAAGATCACATAGACATTTGTTGAAGGTTGAGTTACCTAATGTGCATGGTAAAGTGAATGTTCCATGGTCCTCTAACTTCTCTTGCACTACCCTCCTCTGTGTGATGGAACAACACTTATGTGTATCTACTCCTATACTCTCTATTTCCTTAATTATCTTCTTAATCGCATCTTTAAGGAACTTCTGGTAAGTAGGCATCAACATAAAAGCGTCTAATATGGGGACCTTAAGCTCAATGCCTTGAATTTGCTTGTCAAAAAGCGCTATGTACTTCTCAGCAACCTCCTTCTTACACCTCTGTGGAAAAGGCAATTGCGATATATAAGCCGGAGGAACAAACTGTTTCACCGTTTCCAGAGGAGTTGACTATTTTTGTGCAGTAGATGGTGGCATTCGAGTGTCGTTGTCGAGTTGAATTTTTGGAAAGACTTTCTTTGCTGACAGTGGAGAAATCTGGTGCACTTGACTATGGTTAACTCGAGTTGGAGGGTCGAGTTGACTTTCTGGGGTTGATTTTTCAGGCTTATTATTGATGAGGTTCTCCTCCCCGTCCTGAAAGACACTGTCCTCAGTGGATGTATCATTTCTAGCACGTAGAGAAAGCTCTTTGCCACTCCTCAATGTAATACATTGGGCAGTGTATTCTTTTGGATTTTGAATGGCGGTAGTTTTCAGAGTTCTTCATAGAGGATGGTACTTGTTGACTTTCAAGATACCTGAGTCTGGCATTCAACGTTTCCAACTTACAAGTGAGGTCATGATGTGATGCATCAATTTTTGAGTGTACTTTAGCGAATTTCTTTGTGAGTTCTGTTGCAGTTGCTGTTTGACATTTTAGTATATGTTGTAGAATATCCATGACTTCTGGCGTCTGTTGAGGAACAGTTGAAGCTGGAGGTTCGTATCTTGGGGGCACTGGCTGACTCGATTGATAGCTCTGGGGGTATTGTTGATTAGGGATGTATCGTTTGGGTTGGTTGTGTTGTTGCTTGGGTGGGTAGACTTGGTCTTGTGGGTTAGCCACGTTGGTGCTTCTGTAAGAGACGTTTGGATTCTGTTTGTTGTTGTTGTAGTGTTTGTATCAATTGCCCTGGTTCTGAACATAGTTGAGTTCTTCAATCTGTTCATCCTCCTTGTACTCGAGTTCTTCTTGGCACACATGGTTGATTGGTTTCTGATGTACCGATAACAGTGTCCAATTTTGCATTCTGTGTGCTGATTTCTTTTCTGCTTATGGGGTCTGAGTGTACTGTACCTCGCATAGTTCTGTCATATTCTTCATTGTATTGACCATCTGCTTGAGCTAAATTCTCCACTAGGTTCCAACCGTCTTTAATATCCTTATTGGAAAAATTCTCATTGATTGTTGTGTCGAGGAGCATACATATCTTTGGATGAACGTCATGGTAGAGTGTGTTGAGTAGAGACTCGGTAGAAAAGCCATGATGAGGGCATTGAGACTGGTACATTTTGAACCGATCCCAGGCTTCAGAAAATGATTCGCTGTTCTTTTGTGCAAAGATGGAAATTTCATTGCGGAGTTTTGCATTCCTTGACGTGGAGAAGTACTTTGTTAGAAAATTTCGCTTACACTCATCCCATGAAGTGATTGTGCTTGTAGGTATGTGCTTTTCCTAGAGTCGTGCTTTGTCTCCCAATGAAAATGGAAGCAATCGAAGTTTCAAGGCATCCTCGCTAACGCCATTGATTTTCACCATGTTACAAAGTCTTTCAAATTCATCTAGATGGTCAAGGGGATCTTCAGGTGATAGACCGTGAAATTTGTTGTTCTGAATCATGGCAATTGTACCACTTTTAATCTCAAAATTGTTGTTAGGTATGGCAGAAGGTACAATTCCATGTCGCAGTGTGTTTGTGCTAGGCGCATTACTATCCCTAATCGTTCGAGGCCTCCTCTAGTGAGGTCCTATAGCTAGTATATCTTGGGGGAGATGACGTGTGTTTGATCCGGTTAGGTGATCCATTGACATGATGTTGTCGAGATTAGAGTGGATACAATTTCTCTGCTTTTTCAACTGAAGTGGGAGTCTTTCGATATTGTCTTTGAATTTAATAAGGTTATGACTGACTTTGGAGCGTGTATGCATGCAACAAGTGAGCTCAACTCGAGTGGTAAGGTCAAGTTGAATAACAGAGTTGCAAAGTCACCTGAGACAGAACCAGAAGTGAGTGAGTAACGTGGAAGAAAAAGAAGTTGATCTCAGAAAGTCTAAAATTCTAAATGTACCTAACAAAAACCTAGTTGGCAACGGCGCCAATTTGATAACAAGATTTTTTCTGTTTTTCAAATCCTATTATACTGATGTCGATGTTGTATAATATATGTCAATCCATGTGGGAGTGTAACTAGCAATTAGAATGTGATAGACTACTCTAATTCAAGCCAGATCAATACAATAGTTTGCTATCTATCAACTTAAGTCAGCAATTTAAACAACAGGAAATAAAAGTAAAAATGAAAAGTAAACAACAGAACGGATTAAGTGGAAAGTAAACGACAGAACAAAATGCAGTAAAGAGCACACAACATTGCAAGTAAATTAAAGAGCAAATAGCGTGAGAAAGTGTCGTAAAAAGCAAAAGTTGAGTGTAAGCAATAAATGAGAGAAAAGGTTTCTTAAGTGGCAGAGATCACGGATCAGCGTTTCACTTAAAATCACTAAATCGCTTAACAAACTCAAACAGAGCGGGATCTCTATAGGCAATAAACTCATTACTATTGAGTCCACTCTCGTAGTAAACAGCCTTAGCAAAGCTATCAGCCGACCTTATCATCATAAACTTTTAACAACCTAACTAGCATGAAGCAACAGTTTAAACGAGCCTAATAAACACCTTAGACAGCTAATCTCTTAGGCTAAGAATGTAGATTTTTGAGACAGTTCAGTGAGACAGTTCAACACACCCGTCGGGAGCTAAACGTCTAAGATGATGTTTCAATTGATCAAAAAGGAACAATCATTAACAACACTGAAACAAAAGAGATCATATCATTATACTCTTAAGCGACTTAGATAACTTTAGGGTCCACGCTGATCTAGTTCGTTCCCTCAAGAATCCTAAGTTAACTACTCAGATTTCATGGGTGAAACAATTAAAATAACAATCAAGGTGGAAAATATAATAATAAAATTAATAAAAGCAAACTGAAACTAAAATCAAAGATTATAAAACGAAAGTAGAATTCTTGTTCTAGAATTACAACAATGAAAAGCTCGAAAAGTTCTCAAACAATGTTCAAGCCTCCTCTCTCTTTGTAACACTACATGGGTATTTATATTAATCCCCCCGTTAAACCTAAAAAGTAAACACGAAGAAAAACTAAGAACGATAGTTGACTCGACTTCGTGGGCCGAGTCGAGTCATTGGGTCGTCAAAGGTGCAGTGGATTCAACCCGTCAAAAGTGAAGTGGATTCAGCACGTCAAATGTGAAGTGGACTCAGCACGTCGAAGGTGAAGTAGACTTGGCCCGTCAAAGGTACAGTGGACTCAGCCCATCAAAAGTGAAGTGGACTCGGCACGTCAAAGATGAAGTGGACTCGGCACGTCAAATGTGAAGTGGACTTGGCCCGTCAAAGGTGGTTCCACACACTATCCGAGTCCCACTGGGTGAGTTACCGTTGAGTGACAATTTGAGTCCCATTGGGTGAGTTACTGTTGAGATCCAATCCTAGTCCAAACTTCCTGAAAATAACCCCAAATGCAATGTAAATCCTATTCAAATGTAACATGCGCGTACAAACTACATATGACTCAAATATGACGTAAATGCAACATATATGTATGAAAAGTGAACTAAAAATGGCTCCTAAAATATGTTAAAAAGCGTGTATATTTCATGCGTCCACCTCCAAGGTTTGCTACCTCTGCTAGTAATAAGGTGTGTCGGTTAAAGAAATCATTATACGGTCTCCTTTTAGCTGGTTTGGAACTCTTCAGACTGTACTTTTGTCCTACGATTTAACTTAATCTGGATCTAATCATTCTTTCTTTTCTCTTACACGTGGTACCTCTGAATTATATCTTCCTGTTTATGTTGATGACCTTGTCCTTGGCCTTGAACTCACAAATAGTGATGGGTTGTTTGTTTGTCAACACAAATATTGCTTGGACATCATTTCCGAAGCTGGTCTTCTTGGTTTTCGTCCTAATTATATTCCCATTAGTCCAAATCATCGCTTGGCTCATTCGGTAGACGTTCTTTATGCGGATTCCTTGCAATACCACAGAATAGTGGGTGCATATCCTCGCTCATTTATCTTACTTTCACTCATCGTGAACTCTCTTACTCAGTGCATATCCTTTATCAGCTCATGCAACGTCCAACTATAGTTCATTGGGAAGCCGCTCTCAAAGTGCTTCGTGACCTGAAAGGTACACCAGGACAAGGTCTTCTTTACAAAACCGGTACCGATCTTCTCCTCATGGGCTTCTACGATGCTGACTGGGGAGCATGTCCTCTTTCTCGTTGCTCCTTAACCGGCTATTTTTTTCTTGGTGCTTCTCTGATCTATTGGAAGACTAAGAAACAAGACATTGCTTTTCTATCCTCTGTTGAAGCTGAATATCGTTCTATGTCTTGGGCTACAAAGGAGTTGAAATGGTTACATGGTCTTCTTGGTTTATTCCATGTTGATCAACCAAGACACGTTCCGCTTCATTTTGATAGTAAGTCTTTTATGCATATTGCAAATAATCTTATTTTTCACGAACGTACAAAACATATTGAACTTGATTGTCATCATGTTCGTGACTCTATTCAAGATGGTCTCCTTAAACCTGTCTTTTTACGTACATCGGATCAGACTACAAATATATTCAAAAAGGCTTTAGGTAGTGTTCAATTTCGTTACTTATTAGCCAAGTTGGGCATTTGTAATCTCCATGCTCCAACGTGAGGGGAAGAATAAGAATATGGGATAGGTTATCCCGTTATGATTTGCTATATACATTATACATGATTCATATTAATACACATTAAACTTCCGCTATTAACTATGTCACATTGTTCAAATTAAGTAATGAACTATTATAAAAATGTTTGACAGTATAGGAACAAATAATGAACTTTTGGAGCAGGACAGTATACCTTAGTTTGGTGTTTGCACGAGTGGCAGTGGGATGTGGATGGCAGACATATGTGGCTTATGTGAACATTGGTTGTTACTATCTTGTTGCTATTCCAGTTGGATGCATTCTCGGCTTCACATTCGATTTTCAAGCTAAGGTTCGTTCTCTTAAACTAATAGAATATTTCTGTAAGTATATGCTCTATGTGATCTATTCAACAAGTGTAGTTTAATGTGAATGTTGGTTATAGGGAATATGGACCGGTATGATTGGACGTATCCTCATGCAAACACTCATCTTACTTTACGTTACTTACCGACATGGGTCGTTTTTAATCTAATAAATAGAATGAATTTATTAGAGACGGTCTAATTCTACAAAATTAAATGTTAAGAAAGTTTATTGGAAAGTGAATTTTAATAAATTTACAAATCCTATAAAAATTTCTAAATTCATATAAATTTTTTTGATTTTAAAATCAAATACAAGCGACAATTCAAAAATCAAATAAACTAGATTTAAAAATCATATGAATTAAATTTCAATTGGTCGAACATGAATTAGCAACTAGCAAGAAGTATTTGATATTTTAGTTCTATGATAGTTTTGTTCAATGTTATAGTAACAGAAAAAAGTATCCAACTTATCCTGTTAGCTTTTGCGTTAAGAGCATATATTATTAGATGGAATTAATAATAATTAGGCTTTTGTCTACCAATTCTTTTACGTCAGTGTGCCAAAAAATGTTATTAGAAACAAGGCTTTTAATTTTCGTAGGGGTAGTGTTTTGTTTTTTATTTTATTTCCAAATCAATCAAAATACCAAAGTTTGAATTAGGATTTCAAACCCAGGGAAATCACTAGCAAATCAACTAAAATGTATCACTAGCATCGCACGGTGTAAATTCTTTTTTAGTTATATTTTTAATATTATGAATAATGTTTTAAAATTTTTAAATAGATTTTAAATATTTTTCGTACAATATATAGAAATTATAAATTAAATTAATATTTACTTATCATTGTGATACATTTTATATATATTTATTTTGTAGAGATTTATTATTTGAAATGATTTTCAAAAATAAATGAAAATTATGTGTGAAAAAAATACAAACTAAAAATTTATTTTATAGAAGTAGTCACTTCACTAAAAAATCGATATTTTATAGATATATAAAAGTAGTCATTTTTTATAGAAGTATTCATACTTTATGGAAGTAACCAAAAACATTCCCAAACTTTTCTAGAAGAGAATAATGCACAAAGCCTTGAATAGCCTGTTGTAAAAAAATTTAAGTTTTAGTTGAATAATAAAAAATATTTTCGAATAAGAAAAAAATAAATATAAAAAAATATTACCTTTTTGATCAAGTAAGAGAAAGTTTACTCATATAAGCTCATTGTTATTACTTAAAAATTCTTGTTTCTCACTTCTTTAAAAACACGTAGCACACCGTATGATGATACGAACGTTTTTTGGGTTAATTGATCGATTTGTTAAATAATTTGTATTGTTTTTAGCTTTTGTGTTCATTTTTTATTCAACCTATAAAAATTAAAAAATTGAGATGTAGAGATTTTCCTTCATAAAACACATATATATAATTATATATATTGATAAAATATCATATTAATAATAGTTAAATAAAATAATGATAAAATTTAGTTTAAAATATATACTTTTATTGCTTGTTTGTGTTGATTGCGTTGAATGTAAATAATGATTGCCCTTGAATGTAAACGAAATAGAAAGATTAAGTTGAAGAAAGTTTGTAAACGAGAGAGAAAGATTAAGTTGGAGAAAGTTAGAAAAGTGATTCCCAAGTTGTAATTGTTTTAATGTGTTTATGTATATATAGAGATTAATATTCACAACTCTCTTTTCAATTAGAATTAGGATCTTACGTATAAAATAAATATCTAGCAAAATTTTAGCTAATTAAATTCTGTTAGGATTAGGATTAAAGATAATCTTATTATGTCATCACCAATATCGATATAAATTAGGATTAAATGCAACCTCAATGCATAATATATTATAATAAATCTCTTATTATATTACACTCAATATCTTGTTTTATGCTTTAGGATTAGGATTAAATGCAACCTCAATGTATAATAATATATAGATATTAATATTCACAACTACCTTTTAGATTAGAATTAGGATCTTACGTATAAAATAAATATCTAGCCAAAGTTTTACCTGATTAAAATTCTTTTTAGGATTATGATTAAATGTATCTTATTATACAAAAAACCAATATTGATATAAAATTTTGTCATTATTCTGTTACCAATATAATAGGGATCTAATTATTATTCCTTTATATATAATAAGATTTCAAATAGATATAAATATTTGTGATGTAGTTATTATTTTTATTTTATTTTAATTGTATTAAAATATATCACCAAAAAAATTATGATCGTTGGATTTGACACGTGGAAACATCAAGTTAATTACTAACTTTGAGAAACCATCCTTTTATATAATAAGATTCTTAATATTCAATAAGAGTAATCTTAACTAAGATTAATAAATAATAGAATCAATAAAAGATGATTTTAACAGTACATATTTATAAATGATAGAACCAATAACATAGGATTTTGATTAGGAATTTAAAATTCAAATTTGAATAGTACATGATTTCGTTTAGATTTCTAAATTTATTAAATTTTACTCTCTAATCATCTCTTTTTATTCAAATATTGATTTTTAAATTACAATCAAATCATATTTTATTAATTGTATTAGTTGTATACTTTAATTAAAATTATCTTTTATTCAATATTAAAAATTTGATAATAAGATTTTCTTTATAATGGATTTCAGTAGATTTGACCCGGAATATTTTTAGAATACAAATGTTCGAAAGCTATACTCAAATCTTAGAGACGAATAACCACTAATGTCTTCTTATAAACAGGTCTAACCATGACTTAAAAGCCCAATAAACTAGGACTTTAGGTATTAAATATTTATTTATAATTTTGAAAATATTATTTTGTAAACATTTGTTTTTAGTTTTTTTTTTGTGTCTGTAGTCTGTAGACATCAACAAATCTTTTTTGCACAGATTCTGCATTCGAGAAAAAGTTCATAACATTGGCTTTTTCCATCACTTCACCGCTGGTCACAATATTCTTTTCTTCCTAACATCTCATGTCACCCAAGATAATAATTAACTAATAGATTCACTAATTCAATCATTCACTTCAATATTTTCCAGGCTATCGATCTATTTTCACACGGAAGTATTGATGCATCAGTTATACAAGAACTTTGACCTTAGTTTTAGATCAACATGTTTTGTAAATTTAAAACCTTATTTACACACACACGTTTATAAAGTTCAAAACATTATTACACACAATTTGGTTAAGTCGGTTTGATTTTAAAAATTGTAATGTTTAATAGACATAACCGATTTGCATCTGATACAATAACCCGTTTGGCTACCCGTCCCGTGACCTAAAAACCCAACCGGCGCGAAAAACCCACATTTTTCCTTCATATCGAACCCCTAACTCTGAAAATTGGGTTCTCTAAAACTTTATCGATTGACTAAGAAGAAGGATGAGCAACACCTCTCTGGTGAATCGAGGGTAATTCTAATCCTAGTCGTTTCGTGAATGGTCTTCCGAAGAGTTATTGGTGTGGAGCAAGTGACAGTTATGAAAGTTTCTTAGTCAAGTGCAAATCCTCATCGGGCGTTACTACCCAAAGTGTTCGTCTCCAGTTTTATGTTAGCGTTATGACGTTGGTTCTCTGTCGAAATTCAACATGTGCTAGGCTGATTAGTGAGAAATTTCAATATGTGCGTTTCACCTCTTTTGCAGCTCCCAAATGATAGTCATGTATTTAAGTGGACACGAGGGTATGTTAGATGAGACAAAAGCAATACCAATTTCAATTGAGAAGGTGGAAGAAGGAGTTAAGAGACAAAACAACAAAAATTGAGGAGCAACATAAGATTTGGTTTGAGAAAATGGAGAATGAGCTGATTGAGAAGGTTGATGCAATGTTTGTGGATGCAAAATGTAGGATAAAACAAGCGACTTCTTATTGGTGTTTTGGGTTGTGTGATCATTGTTGCTCTTATGAAATTTTGTAGCTTGAAAGATGTAGGTTGTAGTATCATGATATGGTTGTTGGTTTTTGGTGTAATCATGGAGGGTACTTGCATCGAGTTTGTTTGTATGGTTCGAGGTTTTGTGTAAGCAATGAACTTATCAATGGAGATAAATCAATTCACTTATTTACTTCAGTATTGGTTCATTATAGGATAAATTGGTTTACTCATTAACAGAAATAAAAGAAGCATTTTCATAGAGTTTTGAGCAGTAGAAAAGTACCTTATATGACTACTACAAAAGGACCTTAATTAACAATTTATAGTAGCCCTTAATCTACATCAACTAAACTAAAGAACAATCCAAAAATATGTGTAGAAGAAAGACCGTTCATAGCCAAAAAAAAAACCATAGCTAGCTATTCTAATATTGAGTCAGAGGTAGCTGACTTATGATTGCTTGAGAGCGAGGATTGTTCTTGAGTCAAAAGAAGTAGGTTTGAGAGGAGGATTCTCTTTAAAGTCATAATAGCAAGGCTGTGGAAAATAAGAAGAGAATGAGTTATGATCTGCAGCTCCCAACTTAAACAATGCATTAGAATCTAAAACTTAACAAACCTGAAAGTTTTTTTTGTGGAACCTTGAGTTATGACCTGCAGCTCCACAAATCCCACAATGCATCACACATTCTTGCTTCTTCTTCTTGACTGGTGACTCGTTTCTGCTTTTCTTTCTTTTGGTCTTTTTTGTTTTCTTTTTTTCTTCCAGGTTGTGGTGGCCCCTGAAGGTTCATGAACTGATGGCCCCTGCTCCTTGCGGCCAGAATCTTGCACCCTCTAGTTGGTGTTAAAACCGACTTTATATGTCGTCCTCCACACATCAATCAGTTTTGAACCAATGGGGCCACAAAATCTAAAATCTCCAGTCTTTCTTGTTATCACCACTGCATAGGCATGTTCGCAAAGGATTCCCTATAATTCTCATTTCCATCAAGAGAAAATATTCGCCTATATATACACATGCGATAAGAGCAACCATCTTGTAGAACCTAATACATCATATTGGTGCTGCCTAAATATTATGCAGTCTGGCAGCAGCTTCATACATCTTACCAAAGGTGTTTTTGAGCATATGGGGGGTACATACAACTTGATGATCATTTTTCGCTTGTTAGAACTTTTGGAAATTCTGACCATTGCTTGGTGAGCAAATGATCTCCAGCATCAGGGTTTAGTGGTCCACGGTCTCACCTTGATTATTGAAAGCATTAAATGACTCTGTGATATTGTTCTCTACATCTTCACAATAACTACCAATCCTTTGGAATGCCCTGCACCATTGCTCTGGATGTTGCGTTAAAAATATTGGTACAACAACATCATCATAATCCTCCAGTTTCCTTAAGTACTCGCGTGTAGTTAACCTCATTGTAAGACCCACACCAATTTTCAGACCAATGGCTTCATTTTTGGTTTCCTCCCAAATTTACTCTTTTATATTAGCATAGACGTGTTTCACACACATCATATGCTCAATCTTTGGCATAGCAATATCAACAGCTCAGATCAAACCCCTGAAATTGAGAGTTTAAAACAAATGAAAATAGAGAAGTAAATTAAGTTAAAACAGAGGATTAAAAACAACATACATAGAAGTTACCTTTTGCCTATCTGATATTAAGACATAACCATCTCCATCTCCTAGCTCTAAATCCTCCCACTACTTTCCTAACAAACCAAAGCCAATTTGAGGTGTTTTCAACTTGTAATACATCCCACACAATGGATTAAATCGAATTATTCTCATCACGTCCTAAATGCTAACTAACAACACACACCCTTTCGGTTTACCTTTAAGGAAACATCCATCTATTCCAATCAGATGCCCTACACGTACCTTTCCATGCCCCTCCAAAGCGCATCAAAACATACATAGAACCTATTAAAACATCTGTCCTTCAGAATTAGTCATTGTTTCAATAACAATAGCTGTTATTTGGATTACAAAAGCTCTATCTCAGCTCCATAATCCATGAGTCTTTCAAACTGATGATTATACTCATTCTATATCCATTTCATTGTCTTGTTCCTCGCCAGGCCTAACATTGTGGCCTAGCCTAGACACTTGGATTTTCTACTTTTCAAATATGATTTGTTCCATCTTCAAAGGCAGATAGTATTCCGCGGTTCTTCCCTAATTTTGTTTAAAAAACAACCTAGCTATGTACTTTTCACTCACTCCTCACCATTAGGCTCACAAGTATGCCTTATCATTACAAATCCTAATTTTCCACAAATTTGAACCAGAGCTATTAGAATAAGTACACTCTTCCAATCACAAATCTGACCTTGAGCTCCGCCCAACACATTTAAACCCTAAATTCTTAGTATTCATACCTATACTGCCCCTAAATGTTCCTACCAGTTTTAAGGGCGTGATCGAAAACAACCTCTTTGAATTCAGCACGACTGAAGAAGATTTGGCCTTTGAACATAACTCCAACGTTCCTCTCCTTCTCATGTTCTCTTTCTGGTTGTCGATATGCTTCCACTTCATCTTCGTTGTTGGTCTCTAGTTACACGTTATGGCAGATAGAGATGGTTTCATCTACGATATCACGGACTCCTTCTTCGATATCGAGCTCCCTGGCATGCCGAGATTCTCCACAATCGTCGTCTTCATCACCGATGAATGGAGGGAGGAGGACCAAGCGCGAAACTCAATTAACGGGCATCAGTTAGCCAAGATAAAACAAAAATTTTGCGAAAAAAGTTGTATCTTTGAGAAAATTACAATTTCTAGGGTTACGAATTGAGGAAGAATTAGAGATCCTCTATTTAGTTCGTTTA
>JAKUCM010008286.1:0-10186 GCA_023374145.1 Lepidium sativum
TCTTAATTTGAAATGTTAGTTTAACTAAATGATAGTTATAGTTTTCTAAATCTTAAAATCCGCTTATATTTTTAATCTGCTATTGGTTATGTTTATTCTAATAGTTCGAGTGCGAATCCTCTATGCAGACCAACTCTGACCTACAGTCCAAGATTGGATTTTAGACATCCAATTTATAACTGAAAACAATTCTAAATTTTATCATGCAAGACTACACGACTATCTGAAATCGAATTCTAGAAAATGAACAACTAACATTTGACCACTTATCATATACATATTCTCTTTGAAGAAGAAAAAACTAAAATTCTTCAATGCGAAATATGTTTAGATGTTTTTTTTTGGTATGTTAAGCCATTTACTTATACGAATACAAAAGAAAATAAAATGTAAATTCTCATGTTTATTCGGGAAGGCAAATGATGTGTGGTGCCAATACTACAATCCGCAACAAATTGAGTGACAGTCCATTGCACCAAACTTCCTTTTTCGTACCATGAAAATGTGCCCGCCAAGCAATCCAATTGCGGGCAATAAATTATAAGAAAATGTAGGGTCAACGGTCTATATCCATCCCAAAGTTTTTATGTAACAACAAATGTACCTAAACTTTGATCTCCTATTAAATTGCACACAACATTAAACCTAACTGAACCCGAAATTAAAATTAAACACATAATTTTATTGTTTGTTCACAATACTAAAACCATGAATCTGGGTCGGTTTCCTTATATTTTAACCTGACTCTATTCCTCTTTTGACCCGAAACTCAACCCACAAAATTTTGGTTGAAGGGCAAAGAACCCTAATTATTGTTCATCTCGATTTCTTATCTTCTTCATGATTTACTTTTTTCCTGACCGATCAATTTTTGTTTGGACAGAATCGATCAGTTGCTGTCGTATATTTTTCTTGGTTTTGTTTTTTTGTTAACGGCAAAATAGTCACCACATATCATTACCCAATTCAACAAATCTTTAAATACATTTTTTTTTTGGCAACGGTAGATAACATACCAAAGACAGAAGCAAAAGAATACAGAGAGTGTCATCGATCATAGAAAAACTCTCTGGCCCGACGTGCTAGAGAATCCGCCTTATGATTAATCGATCGTGGAATAGTTGATAAGGATAATTCTTGGAAGAAAAGCTGCAGCCGCTGGAACTGCTCCTAATAAGGCATGAAAAGCTGGCCAATCGTCCGGGAAATCCAATATTCGTACTACCGTCTCACAATCAGTCGCAATCTCCATTTCTGTAATGTGAAGAGCCAATAGACATTCCATCGCCCAGATCACTGCTTCTATCTCCGCGTGTGTGGCCGAAAGACTCCTATGAATTCCTTTGTCCCCCTTCCTCTCGTCGCCCACTGAATGTGAGAAGCAGTACAAACCTAGTCCAGAATAACGGTTAGTAGGCTTCCAGGATCCATCCACGTAGCACTTGAAGCCTGTAAAATGCAAATTGGATGTGGTGGGGAAAGCTAAAAGAGATTTCCTAATATAAGAACTTCTTATGACAGGAACTCTATGTTGCGGGTTCCTATAGCGCAACATAGAAAAACAAAAAGAATTTCTCGCTTCAGCTTTACTTAGAGTGCTACGAGGATCCATATCTCTATTAGAAAAACAAAAAGAATTTCTCGTTTTCCAAATATGCCATAATATCCAGGGGAATATAGTAGTAGAGCCATTCCTCAGCATTTTCTCAGATAGATAATCCAGAGATTCTGGATTCTCATCACAGCGCAGGCAATAAATATCACCGGGAATCCCTCATCGAGCCATGTTTTCATTTACTACCTAACATCCTGACAAAACTTGCCAAATAAAGTGTTTAATCTTATTTGGGCAATTAAGATCCCAAATAGACTTGTACAGTACATCAAATGATGGCCCAAACTGACGGTGTCGTATTGTTGCCAGCCTTTCCGCCACCTGATAACCAGATTTGACCGAATATCGTCCACTGGGTGTGAAATGCCATCCTCAGGTATCAGGGCGCCTCCTCCTAGGAACCAAAATCCCAAGAATTAATTGGACATCATCCAAAGCAAAATACTGTCGGACTAATATTTCTTTCCATTTTTCGGCATCGTGATCGATGAATTGATCCACTGTGAGCTCAGGAAATAAAATTAAATTTGCCTCAGTAGCTGGCCGTGGGGACAAATCCGATATCTATGGATCCTTCCAAACCTGTATCTTTAAATACATTTAACAATCAAATAATATATGTATTTCTTTTTTCGTAGCATGATAGAATTTTCTTTGAAAATGTTTAACTTCTTACATATGACAGCTTTATTATAAATCATAGACTGTAATTCTAAATCTAAATTCAATCCAATAATTTACAACTTTCTTATAAATCACAAACATTTATACAGCTAAAAA
The DNA here is from genome assembly GCA_023374145.1 of Lepidium sativum. NCBI lineage: Eukaryota > Viridiplantae > Streptophyta > Magnoliopsida > Brassicales > Brassicaceae > Lepidium > Lepidium sativum. The sequence goes on from JAKUCM010008286.1 coordinate 2,396, forward strand.
TGTGAAAAAATAATGTGCAGATTTGGCTCCACATTGTCTAAAATTTTTGGTTAAAGGAGTTCATAAATATAATTTTCATTGTTTAATCACAGTTACAAAGAAGTTGCAACTTGAGTTGAAATGTTTCTTTCAAAAGTTTCTTTGTTGGTAACGGCAGACTATATTGGGCCACAACTGGCCGGCCCAATAGCCAAATTCCTACATAATATAGGCAAGAGGACTCGATCCCGGGTTATGCAAATGCGCTGTTTTAAGTGGACTTACCGTCTGCCACTAGATTAGATGCCATTTGCCAAATGTTTCTTTGTTTGTGTTTATTATTTGTATAAAATTTGTTTACATTTTAATTATTTAGGTAAGTCACAAGAAATCTATAAAATAATTAATAAATGGTTAAAACAGAGATACAAAAATTTGGTGTAATGTGCTTGACATCTGATAATTGGTCATTGACAACTAATTGCTAAGATAAATATTTCTAAATAAAATTCGATAAAAAAGTCATCACATATTATTACACAATTATTTATAAATTTTATCAAATCTTTAAATACATTTAATAATCAAATAATATATGTATTTATTTTTTTCGTAACATGATAAAAGTTTATTTGAAAATGTTTAACTTCTTACCTATGACAGCTTTATTATAAATCATAGACTAATTTTAAATCTAAATTCAATCCAATAATTTATAACTTTTTTTATAATTCACAAACAGTTATTCAGCTTAAAAAATGTGAAAAAATAAAGTGTAGATTTGGCTCGACATTGTCTATAGTTTTTTTTGTTAAAGAAGTTCATAAATATAATTTTAATTGTTTAATTTGAGATACAAAGAAGTTGGCCACTTGAGTTGAAATGTTTCTTTGTTTGTGATTATTATTGTATAAAATTTGTTTACATTTTAATTATATAGGTAAGCCATAACCTGCAGATAAAGAAATCGATAAAATGATTAATAAATGGTTAAAACAGAGATACAAAAATCATGGTGTATTGTGCCTGATATTTTGAATAACGGTTTCTGTTTATCGTGTGCTTCGTTGTAAATTTTTATTGTGTTGAATTTTGAATACAATTGTTTTTTTTACGTTTGTATATTTCTTTGTTATCGACTTATTTCTCCTTTATTGTATGTTTGTTTTCTAGTTTATTGTAGGTTTATTGTTGTAAGATATTCTTTTTTCTTGTAAGTTGATTTCCCAAGATATGTAGGTTTGAGCTTACATGTTTTGTCTTGACTGATCGGATGACTGCAGGTATGACTGCCTTGGCTGATCGGATGACATCAAGTATGACTGTCCTGGCTGATCGGATGTCAGCAGGAGAGTCTACAGTAGAGGAGATTCAACATCATTCTAAGGAGAATGTAAAGGCAAGTGAAGATCTCCAATTACCTGAGAAGAATACATAGAGCAGCTCAGTTTCACTCAATGCAGGGGTTAGCATTGATCCACCTAAAAGGAAAATAATTATCAACAAAAGGAAAGACAAAAAATAAGTAGAATGAGTTTGTTTGTTTGTTTTATGCTTCATTGCTTTATGTTTCAGACTTTGTTTATTTCAGAATTTTTAATATGTTTTCTTTGGTTGTTGTTGGTGTTTGGTGTGGTTAATTGTAGACTCCGTAGAATAGTGTTCCTAGTGAAAGTGTGAATGGTGATTTACAATCAAGTGTTGTTTTGATGGACACCAAAACATGAATCGACTTTGATAAAATTCAGAAAGATAAACAGGATAAAAAAAGAGCACAGTGCTTGGTTCGTGAAAGGATTCAATAGATTAAGAAGTTTGGTCCTACACAACTCAATCATTTCTTGGGTAATAGTATTGTCAAACAGATCTTTGACAAAACAAGAAGGTCTAGCTATTATCCTTTCAAAGTGGTGAAGCAAAAGCTTGAAGCTTTACTCAATTGGTTGAAACTCGATTTGTAAGTCATTATATATTACTAATCTATTTATAAACAATTAAATTGTTAGAATGCTACTTATTCAGGTTCATATTGTGTAGAGATTTCAAGAAGAAGAAAAGAGATCCTAAATCGTCTCTTAATTGGTTTTACATACTACGGGTTCCTCAACAATGGGTACATGATAGAGTAAACTTAATTTGTGGACTTAACTAACAAATTTTAATAATTCACAGTTTTAGTTATTTGACTTTGTCTATTGCAGCATTTAGATGGAGGGACTAATCTCCTAAGGGGTCGATATGCAAAGCATCCTAAATGCTTTAGGTCAGATTGCATCTGCTTTATTGACACTGCTCTTACTATGTTGTGGGTTAAAAAATACACAGAATTTTTGAAGTCAGAGACTGTGATGTGTACTGTCTAAAGTACATAAAGTATATGCAAATTACTTATTTGTATATAAATAATTCAAATTGGCATTATGATTAACCTTATTTCTTAATAGATGATGAAGATGTTGGACAATCACATCGTAAGTGGATGGGTACACAAATGCAGTCTCCCAAGCGTAGTTTAGAGTCTTTGTTTTTTGGTACGTCTGGGTTTACCCACAATGATATACTCGCTAACGCCCATCTTACCTTGACATGGGAGGAGGTTATTCGCAGAGTCAACAATCAGGGGAAGATGAGTAGCAGAGACTATGGTGGAAATTGGTGTTTTATCACTATTTTGTAATCATTATCATACCAATAAAACAAATATTGGTTATCATATAAATAAAACAAATATTCAAGAATCATGAATAAAAGTCTCAAATAAACTTTGATATATCAAATATTGATTCAGCCTCAATCTACTTAGTTATTGTAAAAGAAAATAAAACATTTGTTCGTGTGAGTTTTCTCTATACAAATTTCACACACATTAATAAAATTTTGAAATACTATTTCCAATTCATTTAATTTCACATAAAGTTGCTTACCTAAAGACAACATTTTGACATTGATGAATCATTTTCTCATACTTTTGCAGTTTTTGGAACTAGCTATATATGTCTTCTACCACAATCATCTTCATCGATTCTTTGTAAAAACGTGAAGAAAAATATAAGAATTTATTAGTTTTTTTGTGTGTGTGGTGAACTAATGAAACAATAACTACTTTTGGAGTCCATGAATTTTTTAAAAAAATAATGGGATAAAAAACATATTTCACAAACGAAATCATTTATCAGTTTGCTATAAAAAATAAAATAAGCAGGATAGTTTTAGTTTTGTATGATTTTTAGGAACAATATCTTTACATATTAGATTCGGGATTATCCATATTCGTTTAATTTACTAAGAAATTTATAATTTTTCTATTTTATAGTAAATCAAATATGAACATTTTCTATATCTTACCAAACTACTGCTAATAATTAGTCAAGAAAATTTAAGTTGATCATATAGAAACTATATCGTTTCTACATTAATATTTTTTTGTTAATGTCCATTCCGTTAAATTGGGAAAATGTGGAATATTTTTGTTACTATAGTAGAACCTCCATAAATTAATAACTTCTATAAAATAATAAAATTCTTTGGTCCAAAGTTAGACCAGTGCAAAATTTGATCAAATTTAGTAAATTAATAAAATAAGAATTATTTTGAAATTTCTATATAAAAATGTAGTCCCAATAATAATATTATATACATATATATATATATACTTCAAAAAAAATTGATATGTTAAAATATGATTTTTTTCTTAGAGTTCAACTCTATTAAATAATTGTTGTGTTATTGTGTTGGGAAGGAAGAAAGACTACCATAAGAAAAATATTTGAAATTGAAGGTGTCAATAATGGTTCTTCAACATTCTTTTAATTATTCCTTCTTCTTCAATATAACCATAACCAAAACCCAATATTTTCTCTAACGCAATTCTCTACTTATCCGGTTAGAATTTTTTTTAAAAAAAAAGAGATTAGACAATTTGTATATGTGAATTAGAAACCGTTGTTTATAAAGTACTTAAACATGATGGTGGTTTCAAAATCATAAAATTTTAAGTAACTTCATCATGTAGATATGAATATGATTCGTAGTATTAATATTATCAATATTAATCTTTTAATTCTTATAATTACTTTTATATATCTGTCATTTTCTAAACTATCCCAAAATTTAAAAGTTGTTCTTAGTTATCTATGAGTGAAAATATATGAGCGAATTCTCCGATTATTTTTTATTCCTGCAGTTGAAACAGTAACTCATATGACATTTTTCTAACACTGCGTGCAAGAAAATCGGTTTTATGATTCAAAAAACGTGAATTTACATGTAAAAAAAATTAAAAAATATAATATAGTCTAGCAAAATCATCCTGCTAAATCTTGAAAGTTGGTAAAGGTTCATAAATAAAGAAGATTTTCACAATATCTGCACAATCCATTACCATTCAACTACTTTATCTTTTTAGTTATAAATCACTAGAGCTTCTATGATCCGATCAAGTCGAGTCAATATTGAATCGAGTAAAAACAAAGGCTTCTAATCGTTTAATTTCTGGTTCCGGCTTGCGTGTCTAAAAATACATTAAATATCTAAAAACAGTAGATTAAACTTTGTAAGAGACCATTACAATAGAGAGACAAGTGAAACAAAACAAACTTAAAACCTAGTTCTTACGAGTATTGTGTCTTCTTCTTACATGACGTTTCTCCTTCATGGCCAAGAACCAACTCAATACCTTTCCTCTTCTCCCAACACGACTATCTTCATCCTTTGGAACTTCAAAGCATTCCATTTCCTTGAGAATAGTTTGAAGATTTTCAGTTGCACATAAAGCGAAACCCTCCATCTTATAACGTTCAATCAATCCTTCTACATACTTGTACAAACTACATTTAACTCATTTCCTACAAAAATCTAGAAGTGCCTCTTTATGTAATACATTGGTGGCTACATTGAATGCAGAAATTGGCCAGTAATTGCTTTGTAGACGAAGAACAGTACCAATCTATTCATCCAAGACCACATTACATTTATCTCAGTTCTCTACTCAGAAATCTGAGCTTTAAGCGCTTTGATAATAGCAGATCAGCAAATTTCGTCTTTTTTGTCTCTTTAGCTTCTCACTACGTTGCATTTCATTAACATCTTCAATACCAGCGTCGGTTCTCATCCATAAGCAAACTTCATAGATGTGACGGAGATTCATTTTGTAGCTTGGAGGACAAATCCCTAACGAGTATGCCTTGGCTAAGATGCTATCACCACTACAAGAAAAAAGGTCATTTGCTAGGGAAATTTTACGTGCGAGTCATTTGCGACACTTATGCGAGGCCCGTACATATGTCGCAAACCCATTGCAAACTTGCGACGTTTTCGCGAGACATGTTCGCCATCGCAGATTTGCTACATATTTGCGTGGTTTCTGCGTGTGCCTTTGGCGACATCGCAAATCCGTAGCAGACCTTTTGAATTTCCCTATAAATATCCCCACATGACAATATTTATTGACACCAAACAAGAATTAATAAGAGAGAGAATCTAGAGAGAGAAATTTGTGTTTGCAAAAAAATTTAAATAAATTACGATTCGGGAAATAATGACATCGGAACATGAAGTGTTCACTTTACGACGATGGATGTATAACAGAAGGGATATAGAGACTGGAGAAATGATGAAGGAGTTCTGAGATGGGTTGCGGGCATTTATAAATCAGGCGGCAAATAACCCACATACTCCAAAATGATGGTAACATTTTTTGTCCATGAAAGTGCAGGATTTTTTCCGTAGATTTCCAATTTTTTTAAAAAAATTTGATTTTAAAATTTTTATTTCATATTAAATTTTTTTTTCCTAATTTATTAGATAATTATCGAATTTAATTAAAGGTGTTACAATTATCGGATTTGTTTTTCCAATTTTTTTCGTGCCAGATGTCTAGATCTCATAATCCATACACGCGATATCTATCTGATGTCGGTGAGCACCCTTCGGCGACCTAACTCGGGTTCTAGATATGTTCCCCTGACCCCTGGTGGCAGTTATGGATCTCTCCCGGGGTTTTCGCCTGTTGCTGAACCTCAGAGCTCCTGCAGCCTCCCCCGGTGAGCCACAGTACTTGACACCAGACGCTACTACGGGGATGACAATCGAGGACATACTGTCAGATCCGGTGCACAAATTTCTCCCTAATCTTCATCCTAACCGTCCGCCGGGGACTTTGTGGTAATATCTTTTATTTTTATTTTACAAATTTTGCCATTTATTATTCGTAATTTTATAATATATAAAAATATACTTACGTAGGTTCGATGACGACGGAGATTTGCCAACAGCGGTTCGAGAAATCTTTGAACGGGATTTCCAGGAACCGCATGCTAATTTTAGCCAGACTCCTATCCACATCATCGACAGATGGTTCAGAACGTTTGCGGTAAAAAAATTTCATTTTTTTAATTTATTACACTGTTTATAAGAGTTATACAATTCATTCTTATATTTTTACATTCTTTTTTGTAGCAACATTTTCACTGGGAAGTCTCTATTACCGCTCTAGTCCGGAAAGAGTTCGAGGCGGTCTTGCGTAGACGGGGATGAACGATCAGGTGGGTCGATGGAAGAGTAAGTGGAAGAAGAAGGGCAACGAGGCAATGCCACAGTGGTTCAAAGATTCAGTCTGGGAAGGCTTGATTCGCTACTCGGAGGATCTCAAGTCTCAGAAGAAAAGTGCAAGCTGTCGAGCAGCTCGGTTAGTTGACCCTGATGGGACCGGTCCCCACAAACATTGCTCGGGCAGAACATCGTTCAAAGCTCGGGCCCGCAAACTGGTAAATATTTTTACATATAATTTACATTTATTTAAACAATTATTGTCTTAATTTACAATTTCACAGCAAGAGGAATCGAGGGGGATACGCACCCTGATATCCATAGCACTTTGTACATCACCAAGCGGAAACAAGGCCGGAGTTTTTGTTGACCAAAAATCCGAGAAGCTTTACAACGACGTCACTGCAAAAAAAAAAAAAAAAAAAAAAAAAAAAAAAAAAAAAAAAAAAACACATTTAGTTTTTTTCAACAACTTAGAGACAAAAACTAAAGTGCAATTAAGAGATGGAACAAACAGAATATTAGATAATGAAATAGTAGGAGAAAGAGTTATAGTGCCAGAATTAACAGCAAAGGTCTTGCTGTTATCGGCAAAACCTATTGCAAATGGCGCAATTTTCTGCAGATTCTGAAGGAAAGAAAGATATCTTGTCATATGGTGCAACGCTCTTGAGTCAATGATCACATCACTGAGGCCTTCTTTACCTAACAACTTGTCTAAATTTGCTGTGTTTTATTTTTCATTGAGAAGATTCTGGAAGTCTTATACAGATCAGCGATAAGCTCATGAAACACAGAGCTATTGGAGCTGGTAGCATAAGCATTACGTGCATCACTCATCTGCTTCTTGTCTCAAGAACCACCTTGATTCTTGTCTTTACCAACAACCTTGATTCGATCCTGCTTTGCGTCACGTTGAACCCACCACTCGGAGAAACCAATAAGATGCCAACAGGAAGAGATTTCATGACCATATCTTCCATAGTGAGAGCATGAAGACACACGGGCATTAACAAGAATTGAGTAATTTTTAACAAACTTTTGATGATCTGACTTGTGACTCATTCTATTTTCACCACGAACAACAAATCCAAGAGCATTTTGTTTATAATCTCGATCTTGAGACGATAACAAACGCCTCTCCTCACGACTGACTCTAGAGTAAGCCTCTGCGATACTTGGCAAAGTATCTGAACCTATTATAGAAGTACAGACATTGCCAAATTTATTTTCATCAAGCCTCATAACAAATTGATGAAGCTTCTC
>JAKUCM010008288.1:0-12175 GCA_023374145.1 Lepidium sativum
GACAGACAAGTTAAACATAAACAAATACTATCTTAAATACTGTCAGTTTTTTTTTCCATTTTTAAAATCATTATAAGTTAAATCATATAAATAAAATCCGGAGCAAAATAAATATACTAAAAACAGGTTTTTCCAGAAACGAAATAACTAGTCTTATTTTTATCTTTTTTATATCGACAAATAAAATAAAGGTTAAATTGTGATACTGGTTCCACTTTCAATAGTTTTGGTGTTTCTATTATTATAGAAATCATAAATTCAACCATAAGATTATTTAAAATGTAAAATAAAGAAACCCCACTATAATATTAATTGGTAACATATTTTAGTTAATTCAGTTAGATTCAGTCTATTTTACAATTCAGCTGTTATTATTTGCATATACAACAATTTTAGAAATTTTATTATTTAAATAAAATATATATATAATTATAAATACCAAAACTCGTGTATCTCGCATTAAATATAGGCATACAGATACCTGTTTATGATCAGATCATGCTTTTCAAATTTTTTATTTCACTCACTTAAAATCTATTCGAATATTATCTAAATTTAATTCAAATTAATATACATCGAGTATGGCTAGGTTTTGATTGTTTCTTAAGAATCCAAATTTTATTTGAATATTCATCTAATATTCAGGTTACTACTTTTTCATAATCAAAACTAACTAAAATTAAATAATAATAAAGAGTGTAACAAAACTCAAAATTTATGTAAAATTTATTTTTGATTTTTTTTATTTCCATCCAAATAAATAATAATATAATCAGATTTATAATTATAAATTTATATATTTAAATTTTTAATCAAAAAATATATTTTAAGTATATAATTGTATTCCTCTGTTATTAGTGACTCAAATTCGGATTTGATTTTTCAGGTATATTAATTTATGTGTCATTCATTATTTTTTCAACTTGAATTCGGTTTGATAAATTATATTTCAGATTAAATTTACTTTGTTTTTATAGATTACTTATATATATTAACCAAAATATTATGGAAATTCAGTTTTTATATAATATCCTTAATTATTAATTAATTTTTAAGTATTGCTTATGTAGAAACTTGGCTACTGGACTGAGCAGTTGTGTTCCAATGATGACAAATAAAAAAAGAAAGTATTAGTTGAATGTTTAGAGGAAGTTGTTTTATGAGGTACAATACTATTTATTTTCTTACTAAAATAATATTTTAAATTTTCACCAAATTCAGTAAGATTCTTCTATTACCATTTGATTTTTAACTTATTCAGCTAGATTCAACTGTCATCATTTAAACCTTATATATCTACTTTATGTTTTGACTGAATATATCATATATTTTAAATTAGTCTCGAGGTTTAAATTATTTTAGAAGAATTGAAGGTCCTTTGAGGAAGGATTTCTTGTCCAAACCAATATCATCCTTGATCTTCAAAAGATATTGTTGATTTGTGAATATATCATGAAAAATTTACTAACCAATTTTTGGTATTGGATAGTATTGTTTTCCAGATAGTATTGCGAAGCATGTATGAGAACGTGGGAGATTCAAAGCAACCTTTTTCTCTTCACTCGGAATTTAAAGCCAATTTTTAGACGATCACGAGTTTCTCATCATTACCTATCACATAGATTGAATTTGTGATATAATCTGGTGAAAAAAATAGTGAAAGAACAAATAATTAACTTGTTTTTCTGCTTTATCTAGAATAATTTTTGTACTTCATAAATTATTTAAGATTATTACAACTTTTAATATAAAAGCAGATTTTGTACGAATTCAAATATACAAAAGTTGTGGTCGGGAAGTTAATTACATGATTTTTTGTCTGGATTTCTTTGAAGATTATTATATTCTCCGAGTCTTTGAATGGATAACTTCAAAATTTTCGGCCTCAATCGTTCTGCCATGGAAACAGATTAGAAGTTACAAATTAATATTATTTTATTAAAAATAGGTTTTACTATCTAAATATTTGAAGTGTGAAGAAGCTAACGCAAAATAATTCACTCGTCCTCTGAAATAATAGTTTAGTGGCGAAAAAAAGAATTTGAGATAGTGGTAATATACTACTCAAGTTTGAATCTTTGTTAACACATTTCTGTGTAGTATTTTCAGGGATTTTCACATTATTTTTTAATCCTGAATGTAGTTAGGTTAAGACAAAAATAATATTTGAACCAAGCTTGACCATCTGGATATATATTTAAAAAATAGCAATTCACTCATACATTTTTTATATAAGAAAAAAAAAACACAAAATTTGTACACATCAACTCCACATATTTATTATTATTATAAATTATTTAAGCAAAATACAAAGTTTCATATAAATAAGTGTATGTCACAACAATCAAATACATTAATGCAATTCCTACAGAACTACTTCAATAATTTAGTATTAACAATTTGTCAAGCACATCTCTAATGTACAATTACAAGCTTCTCATTTATTTGAACGTACGTAAAAGTACACCGTCACCGTCATTATTATTTTTTTGAGAAATTTGTTAATATCGTCATTATGTTACACGATCGTATGAAATATATTGAGACAAAACCAAGATGATTAAAACGTTAGATTCTAAATATTTGTAGTCTTATTGTTTTGAAACAAAACGAACAAGCAGTGAAGTCATTCAGTAACATAAATATTAACATTTGAAGAGTAATCATTATGGATGGTCGGCTATATAAAATAGCAAATATATACAATAAAATAGTTTGTTTCTTTGTAATTACTTTATTGAGTGGTTTTGACAACGTCAAAGAGCAGTAGACAATATTGAATTACTTTTCATATAACCGAATCTTTTCATATAATATTTCATACTATGCATTAATGTGCTCAGATTGAATTAAGAAAATCATATTTATTGACATAGATATCACATGTCTTGCTGTAAAAACATAAACAATTAGAAAGGTGTGTAATTATTATGACAAAAATGATAGAGATAAAAAATAATAAAACTGAAAAGATGTCAACGTAGTAGCTAACTTTCCAAGATAACGGGGTCAACTCGTAGATGAATAACAAATTACGTAAGGTAAAGATCAAATGTCGACGATTTTGAAGTTATTGATCGAACCGTCTTCACAAGATATCTTCTAATTAACTAACTAAATTAATTTTATATGACCGAGAGACTTTTCTCAAATGTAATGTTATATAAAGAACCTGCCATAACAACAAATTAAATAAAAAACTACCAACATATATGATTGTATTTTCATACTATAATCGTTAATGTTGGACAAACTCACGACATGAAAACTGCTATATATTCCAAAAGATCACGATTCTAATGTTGAAACCTTCACGAAGTTAGTGAAATATACAACTCCTAATAAGATGATCTACGAGCAGACTCATACAAAATTGTAACCGTTAAAGATCAATATATTCTTTAATTAAACTAAACAAAATATTTATAACAAACTTACTAGTGGAAAATTATTATGTTCGTTTATACCAAAAATTCATTTCTTTTAAATACAAAATTATTAATTTTTTATTTGATCACTTAATATGTCAAAAAATTATTTTGGACTTGGGTTCAAACTTCTTATAGGCTAACGAACAACTTTTTTTTTGTTTCTATAAGTTTTGGGTCATCCTCACACATTGACGCAGTAAATAAAATAAAGCACAAACCGAAGAGAAAGGTCTGCGATTTTCAGGACTTGCAGATCTTCGAGAAAGGATTTGCTTTCATTTATTATAAACATTCGATCAATCTGGGTCATTCAGTTAGTTTCCGTAGAAAATCAGGTAAAATCGAGCACGGTTTCGGTCAAGTTGATGATCGTTATGTGATTTTAGTTTTTCCGATTACGTCGAAGAGTGTACTTTTGAAGATCGTTATGTGTTTTTAGTTTTTCCGATTGCTTAATGGTGAATATTTCGAGTTCATCTCGTATTGAGCTGAATTTTGAGGTTTTGCTTGAATGATGAGGTAGATTGGTAAATGATTTGTAGTTCCATTCCATGTAAGTGGACCTAATTTGATTTGGTTGCCAAGTGAGTTTGGCTATGGAATCTGAATTTAGCTTATATGGAGACTTGTTGAAATGGATTTTGAACCCAAAAGGGGTTCTGGAAATGAATAGACTTGAGTTCTTTCTGCACAATTGATTGATCGTAGTCCGGTAAAATCAATCACCTTTCTAGAGATATCTTTCCTGTAGACTGTAAATATGTTTGCTAGTTTCAGAGTATATCTATAGGGGAGAGTTTTCTTATTGGAATTGACTTAGTCTACTCATTTCCATATTGTTTCTTGCAGGCAAGTGTCTGACTTGGTGGAATCAAATCTCAGAAAATGATTCGAGGTTAGTTCAATTGAGTTGGTAATGCCATTTAGTCTGGTGAACTGTAACTCAATTATTTCTTCTTATCAAGAACTTCTTATGATGACTTATTGACTAGTAGTCATTGTATCAGCTGCTAAAAGTGAAAAAGCTAGCACTTCGAGATTGTCATGTGTTTCCCTTTACAATTTTAGTATTAAAAATGAAACAACTGGATAAGTACGGAGCACTAAGTCTAGTCCAGACACAGTAATCCCAACAACAAAAGTTTTCGATGCTAATCCTCTGCGCATGCTTCCTTATTACTGTTCTTTTTATATTGTTGATATGTTTCTACAGTTGTTGCTGAAGATAGCAAATAGCCGTATCTTTTCACCCCTGGCTGATAGCTTTCAATTTATTTAGGTTAGTTTGTCCTCATAATATATAGATTCCACAGAGCTGGATCTGTATCTTTTAGCATATATGCAAGATTTTTGACAATTGCAAACGGTTGTGAAGTAACAAGAATCTACTTGTTACTGAACATGCTGTAAGAATATAAGATTGAGAAACCCTAAGATAGGCCTTACGACTCAATGTGTAGAGATTGGAAGAGAGAATGAAGGAAAGAATACATTTTCATAGAATCAACAATCCATGAGTTGTTCATTACAATGCATACATATATATAGGTCAAAGAAGTGAAGAGCACTCCAAAATAGCCGTTGGGGCTGGAGAGGACCAATGGGAAGGTGGTTCCGGCTGCAGAGGTCCCGCGGGTGGGTTTCCTGGGACGAAAGCGACATGGTGGGCCCGCGGAGTCTTCAACGGTTCCATGAGGTAAGCTCGGGTCCACAACAGTACAGAAGGCAGTCCTTGGTCCCCACGCTCCCTAGACGTCGCTCTCACATCTCGTGTCCCGAGAGAACTGAGTTCGAGGTTCCTCGGGAAAGTCGCGCCCTTCTCGTACGGATGGTGGGGCCGGCTGCTTCCTTCCTGAAGCTTCCGAAGAGCTGCTTGTCCCACTCGACCCTTTTCATGTACCGCAGGCCGAGATCCTTCGGTCCTTGCGGTACTTCCTGCACTCGTGGTCGCCCGCATCCCGAGAACTACCCGAGGTCATTTCCTGCCCGCGTGCGCCCCGATAACTTCTTCTTGGATTTTTTGCTTCACACTTCACCTTCTATGATCAATACTCACCCTCAAGCTTAACCATAATGTCATGAAGGTTAAACTTGGATGTCTCATAGATCCCCACCTCATTATAAACCTTAGAGAGTAAACCTCTTGGGACAAAACTCTTTTAAGGGAAAAAGAGTGTGAGATTTATGAGAGAGGGGACCTTTGATCATTCTTTTGGAAGATCCACAAGTCCTAGTTTGGGATAAATGTGATCACAAACTTTTAGACTTGCGGTTTTGGTAAAAATGTCCGCCAATTGGTCTTCACTTTTGGTGTAGCATGAGAGGGTTATGCCTTCTTCGATTTTCTCCTAGACTTTGTGATAATCAATCTCGATGTGCTTGGCTCTCTCATGAAACACGGAATTGGATGCAATGTGTATTGCAGCTTGATTGTCACAGTGCATTGTGATTGGTTTTGATGATTCAATTCCAAGATCCTTAAGTAGTGCTTTCAACCATGTGAGCTCACTTGTGAGTTTCCTCATAGCCCGATATTCCGCCTCGGCACTAGAGCATGACACTACCTTCTGTTTCTTAGTCTTCTATGTCACCAAAATTCCTCCCATGAATGTGCAATATCCCGTTGTGGACTTCCGGTCATCCCGATCACCGGCCCAATCCGCATCACAATACCCAACTATTTTGGTATTGTTATTCTTTCTTATCCAAATACCGCGGTTTTGGCTTCCTCTTAAGTACCGAAGGATTCTTTCCATAATGCTCCAATGATGTATTGTGGGCTTTTGCATATGTTGACTCACTTTATTTACCGCATAACATATATCCGGTCTTGTGATTGTCAAATAAATGAGTTTTCCCACAAGTCTTCGGTATTGAGGCGCATCCTTGTATGGTTTGTCATTTTTCTCCCCCTTTCGACTAACCTTGTAACCATCTTCAAGTGGCGTATTAGCAACCTTAAAATCTAAATCTCCTGTTTCACCAAGTAAATCAAGAGTATACTTTCGTTGAGAAAGAAATAGACCCTCTGAAGAGCGACATACTTCAATCCCTAGAAAATACTTTAGTTCCCCAAGATCTTTAATATCAAATACACTCTTAAGATAAGCTTTAGTAGAGGAAATACCGTCTTTGTCATTGCCGGTAATGATCAATTAATCCACATAGATGAGAACCACAATGATGCCATTCAGACTATTGGAGATTAAGAGCGTGTGATCCGATTCTGACTTATGAAAGCCACGATCTCGAAGGGTAAAGCTTAGCTTATGGTACCAAGACCGAGGAGATTGCTTAAGTCCATAGATTGCTTTTCGAAGGCGCAACACTTGCCCGGGCTTTACCATGCCTTCTAGACCGTGAGGTGGATGCATGTATACTTCATCTTCAAGTTCTCCTTGTAAGAATGCATTTTTGACATCCATTTGTCATAGCTCCCAATCCAAATTTGTAGCTAATGAAAGAACCACTCGTACCATATGGAGTTTTGCAACGGGTGCAAATGTGTCTTTATAGTCTTGTCCATAGGTTTGGGTGAAACCTCTTGCCACCAATCGACATTTGTAGCGTTCAATGCTTCCATCACTCTTGTACTTGATAGTGAATATCCATCGGGAGGTGACAGCTCGTTTTCCCGAAGGTAATTCCGCCGGATCCCAAATATGGTTCTTTTCCATTGCATTGCATTCATCCGTGATTGCATCTCTCCACTCTTTACGGGTTTTGGCCTCGTCATAGCTCTTCAGGATTTATGCAAGCTCAATTTTCCCAAGAAACACTCTATGATGAGAAGGGAAAAGGTCAAGATAACATACCTTTTGATGGGATGTGCCTCGGATCTAGCATTGTAGCAAAACCAAGATTTGATCCACTTGGAGGAGTCTTTGCGCAGACGTGTACTGTGCCTTAGGGAGGTCTTCGTATGGTTACCCGGGCTAGAGTGTTGAGCCACATGTTCCTCCGGGAAAAGAAGAGGAGGTGGAGCCGCCGGTTCCTCAATTTCTTCGGTGACGGAAATTGGTGGCTCATCATGAGGTTCATCATCCTCCCTAGGTTGTTCTGCACTTATGGGATTGGATGCAATGCTACTAATTTGTTGAAGGAGCATGCGGAGGCTCTCATTCCTATCTTGAGTAGTGTTGGTGAGATCCTTGAGTTCTTCCCAATTTGTTTTCTCAAAGTAGCTTTTGTCTTCTACAAATTTCACATCCTAAGAGACATATAGGCGTTGGTTGTTGGATCGAAACACTTGTAGCCTTTTTGTTTCGTTGAGTATCCAAGGAACATAAATTTTGTACTTTTGGCATCGAGTTTGTTACGTAGTTCTCCTTGAATTAAGACATAACACACACATCCAAATACTCTCAAGTGTTCAATAAATGGTTTTGTGCAATTAAGTACCTCATATGGTGACACATCTTGTAAGATTTTGGTTGGAAGACGATTGATGAGATAGCATGCCATCAATACTGCATCTCCCAAATATCTCTTAAGAACTTTCATATGGTACATCATGGCCCTTGAAGTTTCCATAAGATGTCGGTTTTTCCTTTCCGCCATATCATTTTGTTGTGGAGTGTGTGGACAACTTGTTTGGTGAATTATGCCGCATTTGTTCAAGTGATCTTTAAACTTGGTGCTTGTATATTTGCCTCAATTGTCCGATCTAAGTACCTTTATTTTGCAATTGAATTGGTTAGTTACATATTTTTGAAAATTAATGAAGGCATCAAAGACTCGATCCTTAGAGGCCATTAAGGTAACCCAAGTATATTTTGATTTTTCATCAATGAAAGTTACAAAATATTTTAGGTTGTCTCTAGAGGAACAAAGAGATGTCCAAACATTCGAGTGACTTAAATCCTGAGCAATCGCAATAATCGGGTTCATTGATATTCATTTCAACGAAATCTTTCAATTTCTTATTTTACTATGTTCAACTCTCTGTATTCCTCTATCCGTAGAGTACATTGAATGTACAGAAATGGCTATAACAGAGTTTCTGTTATTCGTATGAAATATAACCAAGGTATATCTTTTTGATCAGAGGTTAAATCGATCAAAACAATTTGCATAAAGAGTACTAGATTTCGGAAAATAGATTTGCAATGTTTTCCTAAAATACAAGCCTCACACTTACTATGATCAAAAGAATTTTTAGGCAAAATTTAACTTAAGGCCCTAGAATGGGGATGACCCAATCTAGCATGCCAAACTGAATAAAAACATGAACCAACATTAGATTCTAAATTGCTAACGGAAACATAATGTAAAGCACTTGGAACCGATTTTCCTTCTAGTACATATAACCCATCTTTGGTCTTTCCTCCTCCAAGTGTTTTTCCACTCTCAATATCCTGAAATTGTACATATAGCATAGCAATTTAAGCCGGATGTGGTTTTCTTAACCGAAAGGAGATTAGAGGTAAATTTTAGCATATAAAAGGCTTTTGTTCTCCTATTAAATACTTCCAAATCTCCTATTCCATTGATTGAGACTTTTTCACCACTAGCCACAATAACATTTCCTATGATTGGTTGTATATTCTTAATCATCCTAGGATTGCTTATCATGTGGTGTGAAGCACCAGAATCAATGGTTAAGGAATTGGAATTTG
The DNA here is from genome assembly GCA_023374145.1 of Lepidium sativum. Taxonomy (NCBI): domain Eukaryota; kingdom Viridiplantae; phylum Streptophyta; class Magnoliopsida; order Brassicales; family Brassicaceae; genus Lepidium; species Lepidium sativum. The sequence goes on from JAKUCM010008288.1 coordinate 9,050, forward strand.
TTGAAGTTTTAGAGAGATTAGAGATACCAGAATCCTTTAAGTTGGCAATAGCTTGGATTATTTCATCAAGATCCGACCTCCTTACAATTGCACCATGAGATTTTGCACTCATTACCATAGCTCCTCCTCTGGTTATAGAGTTGTCCGCCGATTCTTCTTCCAAACCGTTTTCTTGTGCTATATTTGCCCTTTGTTCCTTCCACTTGTTGGTTGAGGTGAAGGTTAAGGATCCAACATTTCTCCTTTGTATGTCCTTTTTTCTTGCAATGCTCACACATCATACTCCTCTTATTTTCATTTTTGTATGTTACCTTGTGAGAGGTGATTAAATCCTTCTTGCCATTAATGAGCCCAATGTTTCATTGCTCCCTTTGCACTTGAGCACAAATTTCATCCACCGTTGGGAGCTTTTTTTCCCTTAGTATGGATTTTACAAGGTCATTGTAGCAAGGGTGTAAACCCCCAAGGAGCCAAAAGACTTTGTCTTGCTCCTTTCTTTCATTTTGCACAAGGGGATCCATTGTACTTGGTCTTAACATCTCAAGCTCCACCCAAAAAACTCTTAGCTTCCCAAAGTAATCTTCAAACTCCATGTCTTCTTGGCTTAGTGTGTTAAGAGCCTTTTTTACTTCAAATACCCTAGTGAGATTGGAGACATTTGCATATACCCTCTTGAGAGTATCCCAAAGCTCTTTGGCGATTTCACAAAAGAGATAGGATTCGAGAAGATGAGGATCAAGAGAGGCGGTTATGATAGCAATTACCGTTTGATCTTCTTGGAACCATTTATCTTGGTCAACAATCACTAAGTCGGAGGTACCCTCCTTTCCTTTCACTTTATCGGCGGCATTCGAGACTTTTTCCTTTGGTGGCTCTACATGACTTCATAGCCCACGGCTGCACAAGATCAAACTTGCAGTCTTTGAACATAGCATGTAGTTAGGCCCTTAAGAGTTACTGGTATGCATGCCCCTTTGTTGGATTCCATGGTGATTTTGTCGGTTTACAAGATTTGGAGAGATTTTTCGAGAATTTGGAGAGAATTTTCGAGATTTTAGAGAATGAAAGCTTCACGAACCAGAAATAAAATGAGATTAGGATCTTTGTTGCTCTGATACTATGTAAGAATATAAGATTGAGAGACCCTAAGATAGGTCTTAGGATTCAATGTGTAGAGATTGGAAGAGAGAATGAAGGAAAGAATACATTTTCATAGAATCAAAAATCCATCAGTTGTTCATTACAATGCATACATATATATAGGTCAATAAGTGAAGAGAGCACTCCAAAATAGCCGTTGGGGCTGGAGAGGACCGTTGTGAAGGTGATCCCGGCTGCAGTGGTCCCGCGGGTGGGTTTCCCGGGACGAAAGCGACCTGGTGGGCCCGCGGAGTCTTCAACGGCTCCATGAGGTAAGTTCGGGTCCACAACAGTACAGAAGGAAGTCCTTGGTCCCCACGCTCCCTAGACATCGCTATCACATCTCGTGTCCCGAGAGAACCAAGTTCGAGGTTCCTTGGGAAAGTCGCGCCCTTCTCGTACGGATGGTGGGGCCGGCTGCGTCCTTCCTGAAGCTTTCGAAGAGCCGCTTGTCCCGCTCGACCATTTTCATGTACCGCAGGCCGAGATCCTTCGGTCCTTGTGGTACTTCCTGCACTCGTGGTCGCCCGCATCCCAAGAACTACCCGAGGTCATTTCCTTCCCGCGTGCACCCTGATAACTTCTTTTTGGATTTCTTGCTTCACACTTCACCTTCTATGATCAATACATGCAGTATTAAATACATTCACACAGCTAGGGAACTCCAACCAGTTGTTACATTTACGTGCAAAATAGCTATGTGAAAATTTAACTGATTAACCTTTATTTGGCTGTGATTCAGTGTTCATTATAATGTTCAGCTTTCTTCATACTGTTAATTCATGATACCTCTTTATAACAGGCATGAACTGTTTTTATTTTCTCTTTGCAGTCGATCAGATACTTTTTCAGTCTTCAAATCAATCATGGCAGGGAACATCTTTTGATTATAAGCCGCAAATGTCTCTGTCCTCAACAAAAACACCATCAGAATCTAATACCTATGAAAGCCACTAAATGAAGTCTATTTCATCAAGAGGTGAGTACGGATTATATTGGTGTAGATTGAAAAGCAAAATAAGAATTCAAGTACAGTTTGTTCTAAGGCTGAGATAAATACAAACCATTTAGTTATTATCTGATCTTCTGATCAAAAATTATATCTTGTTTGGTTACAACTTACACTAAAAGTGAGTTATCGATTTGACTAAAAGTTGGGTCCCCCCATAAAACATACATTACTCATATCTACTGGCTTATGTTTGCTTGACAATAATAGAGATCAGAAAATGTCCCATAACAGAGTCTTTACAGGTTCTAGTGGTCAGCTTTTCATATACTTATTGTTCTATAGTGACGTGTATTTGGTCTCTACCAACCTTTCACTTTCCTTATCCCCAACAGTTTCTGGTACGTGAAAGCTCTTTTGCTGGTACAAATGATGGATCAAAGACACATATACAGCACCCTCCAAGTTTTGACCTTGGAATTTAAGCATACATCAACATCACAGTTTCACCTAAAAAGGTAAATTTCTCCTTTTACCCCAGTTTTCCGTGGCTTGAGCCTTTCAGAATCATTGCTTTTTAAGAAAAGTTGAAAGTTTTCTTTGAGTTGCTTAAATTTGCCTAGCAGCTCAATATGTACCCATCTAGAGAAAAGTCTCATTTGACCAACATCACCATCCTTAGGCTTACTCTTGCATTTCTGAATATGACGTCTATAGCAATTCGTACCATTTTTATGTGAATTATATGCATAATCACTCTTGCAATGTATACATTGGACTCTTTGTTCACTTTTCCCCGAACTATCAACCTTAGTAATAATGATGAAGTCTTCCCACACTGTTGAATATTTTTTCCTCTTCTTTTTCTCTGACGGCTTCCCATTACCATCATCATCATCACTAGCAACATTGGGTACATCCACAATTGGAATTTTATCTTTGAGCTTTTGAGATGATCCTGCTCCATCGAACCTTTCCCGTTCGCCTTCAGCATTTAGTGAATTGATAAGTTTTTGAGATTCTTCATCAACTAATTT
>JAKUCM010008289.1:0-18631 GCA_023374145.1 Lepidium sativum
ATTAATACTATTTTCATCCGGAAATTTTGAGCAGTGGAAACATCATCCACAATGGTGTCGCTCCCCCATAGCTGACTCATTTCATATATAGAAGCGGTTGTAGAAATATATCAAGTGATCTGCGTGGATGTTCAGGGCATGGTACTAAAATTTTTAAAAATAAGAACTTTGGCTTCATACACAACTCTGGTGGCAGATTATACAATGTTACAATAATCGGCCATACTAAGTAAGGTCTCCCATGTTTACCAAATAGATTAAACTCAATAGTCGAAAGCACAACATATACATTCCTTATTTTGTGCGCAAAGTCTCTATATAGTGATTGAAAATGTTTTCATGCCTTTGCATCTGAAGGGTGGGTTATCTCACCGGATGAGTTATGTTCTTCATGCCATCGCATTGACTCCGTTGTGTGTTCGGACTGATATAACCTCGTAAGTATTTTACCTAAAGGCAAATACCACATCCTCTTATAAGGGACTTGATTTCGTCCACAAGTTACATGAAATCGAGGTTTATGATGTCACTAATATCCTCTTATAAGGGACTCGAATCTTGTTCATATCCTCTCTCGAGAATATCATTTACTTGTCTTCGCAAACATCTTATTATTTGATATGGTAATCCTAGCCCGTCAAGTAATTTATGTATTTCATTGTACGATGCCGTGTATGTATTCTTAGCAGAAAGAAGTTTCTTAACGTGACCAGCAAGATGCGTATATACAATGTTGGCAAATTATAATCTGTTTTGATATTCATCAGTTCTTCTGTTGTCGACTATGGCGACACCTCATCACTACAACCACTATACAACGGCTTCTTTGCTACGTCTAACATTCTAAAAAATTATATGCATCTAGATTTGGTTCTTCACCTTTATTTCTAGCCTCAATGAAAACCGGAACATCATCCCTAAATACATCGTTAGCCATCTGAGACGTATCATTATTATTTTACACCGGAACTTCGGGATTACCACCATAACCACATAAACCCCAACTTCGAGATTATTTATTAGTACCTCACTATTCATGTTGCCTAATTCCTCACCTAAACAACTATACTATAACTTTCCAAAGTTAACTTCTTATTTATATTGTTTTTTGGCAACGTCCCAATATAATTTACTTTTTGAAGTTCTTCATGTAATAATTCAATGAATATTGAGTTGAACTATATGTTCATTTAAAATATGACTACAATTTTAAAATTAAATATAATAATTTTTTTTGTTAAATAAATTTTATAATATAAACATACTGTGTTATTTTCATTTGAAAGTTGTGACCTAGAATTCCCTGATTTGCTCATAGTTATCGATCTGCTAAAAAAATACTTTTAAATATTAGTGTGCTATTTTTTAACCAGTGATAATTTCTATTTCAGTTTAAAAATTATAGTAGTTACTTTATTATTTTTATTGCATTAGAATAATTCGTATTGCAAACCATATTCTTTATTCTTCATTTTTATATTAGTAACTATTTTACAAATAACTATGTCAGTTTTAGTGTTATCAAATTTTGTAGCGAATTATATTTTACAAATAACTATATAGATTTTCAGTTTAGTTTTAATTAATTTAAATAAAATAAAAAAGCAGATTGAAATCTTACAAAATTTATCATAATAAAAGTATATAGTAATTTGAATTACAATAAAAATTTATATACCAAATCACCAAATTATGATACGAATTTAAACCTAACTATATAAATCCTTGATCACCATTGTTTGTCTCTTCTGCAGCAGCAACAATCACACGCGTTACATATTCATATTACATTTTAAAAGTAGTGTCACAGTTTCAACTGGGTAGGGTTTCATTTTAAAAGCCGTCATGAATTTTAGTATAGTGGCTCAACTGGGTAGGGTTTCATTATTTTGTTTATATCTTTACTTATTTTCCTGGCCATGCTTGTTAATTTGTTATTCGTTTCATTGTATTATTATTATTTTTTAATTGTTAAAATATGCTACAAAAAATATTGCACTTTCACACAGAATTTGAGACTGATGGAAAACGGACAGCTGTAAATCTATAAGAATTTTGTCAAATTTTTCTAATGGATTTTGCTCCAAATTTGTAAGGTGACTAGTCAAAAGTAGTGGGCTCATATATAATTGTCAATTTATATATCTCCTACTTTAACATTCATCGTATCTTCTACGAGCTCAACACAATACTATACATGAATCCATGAATAGATCTTAGTGGATCACAAATGATTTTAATATCTGCTAAGTATATCTAGTTACTAGAGTCATCACAAGAATTTTAAGCTATGGTAACAATTGTATTGTAATTAGAAATATTAGTAGTATTGACGTTTTATATTCTATTTTGTTAAAAATTGTATTTGTTACAAATCATTGTCACTTTATTCCGAAACAATTTATGATAAAATTGCTACTACATTTATTTGTCACAATATTTATGACGTTTTTGTCACCAATTTGCATTTGTGACAATTATATTGCAATCATTTACAAATTGTCACAACTTCGTAACAATATCTTTGTATTATGAAAAATATAAATTATTGTAACGAATTAGTACATATCAATACCAAATTTTTCTTGTAGCGAGTCTTGCTTTGTTTTGTACAACACTGCTGTTTTGTCATTTCTTGATTTCCAGTTGCAAGATGAGTACCTCGGGAATAGATTGAAACAGGAGAGCTCTGGCCGCGACATTTTTGTTCACGTCCCTAGATCCTAGTCAATTGTTTCCCACACTTCACTAAACCATATAAGACTTTGTGAAGACAATATATTTAGCTATGATACCAATTGTAGAACCTATGAACTAAATCGACTGAGATCAAAATAGATAAAGATTGAGAGTTTAGATTTTGAGAGATTTTCTTTAACTAATAAAGAAGAAGAATTATTTTTTTATTTTTTTATCTCATTCGATTTAGTTCTTAGATTTTACAAGCAGTCGATAGCTTCACAACCTTCTCTCTTATCTGTCCGATATATTTGATTAGTTTTCGCTAATTCTCGACCACATCCTCATATCTTGATGACAATGAGTACATCTTCGTATATCTACACGTCACGCATATATTGTCTATATAAATGAATAAAGTAGAGTCATTTTAATATATAAGAAACATCAAAAAAGAGTGAATATTAATTAAGATGGCATCTTCGTCACTCCCTCCCATGCTTCTCTTTGTGCTTCTCCTTCTTCTGTTTCCACATACAGATCCAGTCTTTGGTGCTCAAATCGAATCCCGAAAACTTAGTGAGTAGTTTTTGTCTTCACATATTTTGTCTTGTATAACAATATAACTATATATACACTCCTAATAAGTAATATGAATGGTGCAGAAGGAACAAACAACGATCATCAAGTGACGGTTCAAAAGGCCCGCTTTCCTTTTCCGCCTTTACGTCCAAGTCGTCCACGTCTGAATTGCCCAGCAATTAAAAAAGCATTCCCTAAAGCAAATTGTAATCCGCCTGCACACAAGCTTTAAAAGAATACACGAACCTGGTCACTCGTCTCACTCTTTATCTATCGATCCATATGTTGGTGTTAGTCATGTTTTCAATAGGCCATCAGATGCAAATAATGTAAGAATAATCCTGTTGACCGATGTGTTTACGTTGTAATAATAAATTTCAAGTTTATGTTTACCTTTTCGATTCCAATAAATTTCAGTTTACAAAACTAGTATTCAACTGGATCGATTTCCTTTACCGATATTTTATTTACCTAGAGATAAAGAACTAAATAAAGAATCCAAAAATACTTAGATTAAGACGTATAAAATTAAATTTCTTTCTTAACTTTAGAAAATCAACTCAATATTAAGATGTCAATCTGAATAATCTTTGAAAGAATGACACAATATTGACATCTCATTGTATAGACTCTACACTAAACCTATCTCATTTAGACTACTCCTAAACATAGTCTCTTTTTCCTAATCTACTTAGATTGCTTACAATTCTAGTGTACCACTCCGATTTCAAGAAATATTGCGGTGAATGCGAAGAGGTTTAAAAGAACTCTTTGGCCACCTATTTCACCAAAATGCACTTATTTTTCCTGTCACTTGGCTAGATAAAATTCTAGGATTCGGCTTGCCTGAGCTAGAGTAGTTGAAGGATGGATGACCGTCCAAGAAGTAATTTGTGTAACCGTGTCAGTGACGACAAAACACACGAAAAAATTATGTGGTGATTTGTAGAGTCTCCCAAAAATAGCGTACCGACCGTTTGACAAATAGAGTGGACCCATAGTTCTAGAGAAGACGTGATGCCTATTAAAATGATAGTCAGGATGTTACATCAAGCTTATCAACAAGTTTCATGTGGCTATCAATATTTATTGGTAGTTTCTATCTACTTACTATACTTCAAATTTTTAATCTTAAACAAAAACTGTCCATCTCGAGTTAAAGTTTTTCATATAGTTATGGAACATATCAGAAGTTTTACGTAGTTGGATGATGTATGTAATTCTTAGCTTAGTTTTCCTTACGATTTTTGCATCGATTACATCATTTAGCATTCATTTATTCTCTGTTTCTTTTTAAAATACAGTTTAAATTTGTTTTAACGTTATGGATTCTAATATAATATATAATTTTTTTTTCTTTTACAAAAAATTATTAATCCTCTTATGTAAATTTATATTTCAAAAGTTAGAAATTGACAATATTATTTTACATGTCAAATCCTATCATATTATATAAAGTTGAGTTTCAAAAGTTAGTAATTTATGATTTTTTCCACATGTAAAATCCAACGATTCTAAATTTTGCAATATTCTATTATATAAAGTTGGTTTTCAAAAATTAGTTGTGGCATATGTGTTTATGGTTTAATAATAAAGTTTAAGTCTATATTAAAGTGAAAGATATAGATCAACATCGGTTTACAAAATTACAATTCAGATGGATAAGTATATATGGATAATTCGAATGTAGGGATCTAGAAATTATATTCGTGGTAGATAAACATAAACATCTTCTGATAATTGCTTTCTCGAGGGTTTCTTGCTCGGTGATTTCTCTACAATTGTACATCTTCAGATTTCGTGATCTAATTATCCAGTATTAGAGAGCTCTTTTTTCAATCCCATTGGAGGTAATGATGTATAAGTGGTAGTTTGCTTCAAGCAATCTTCAATCGACCAAACTGTGTTGTATTCAAAATCATGTTTGAAGGGTGCTAATGTTGAAATGTTCTTTGCAAAATGGCACGTGAAGAAAAGGTGGATGGTGGTCTCAGCTTCACATGCGCGCATCTGCAACACCCTTGGCATAATTTTACCGATGATATGGTGAATACCCCTAGCGATTGCGTTTTTGGACATGACCACTTGATCACCATTGTGTGTCTCTTCTGCAGGCAGCAACACCAATCAAACATGTTACATATTCATATTAAATATTTGAAATACGGTCAAAGTTTAGCAGTATCTCAATTTTATTGATTGTTAATTTGTTTTCTTTTCTCTAGCTGATTTTTAGACCAATTAACTTTAGTACCAACTCGGATAGTGGAGCAACAAATAACTGGTCGTTTCTCACATTAGGCGCATCTTCTGATGGAATTTGGGATCGATCTCCATGTTGAATTTGCCACAAAATGTTTCATTTTGCACGAACCCATGTTTTGAGTGCGTTAATCCAAAACTTTTAGAATATTCCTATGGATTTGTGAAAGAAAATAAACCGTAGTATAAATGAGGATTTCCGTCATAATTAATACTGCAGTTTCATTTATTTAAAGCAAGTCACATTATCTTTTTTTCTTTCTCATACCATTCATATTGTTATCAAGAGGTCATGAAGATGTGGTAGAGAATAATTAAGCCAAAGACTAAGAAATTATATCGGAGAGATAAGAGAGAAGGTTGTGAAGCTATCGACGTAGTCGTCTCCCAAAGGTCTTTACTTGTTTTGTCTAAAAGCTCAACTTGCTACGGTTGCATTGTTCTGTTCTAATATTTACTGTTTCCCTTGTTACATATATTACTTCATTAAAAAAATCAATTACGCAGAAAACAGTTTTAAAAATTTCTTTAACTACATAATATTTTTTAGGACAATACTGATTGTGAATTGACAATTTTTTTAAACAGTTTAACAATCTATTTTTCAAAGAAACATGAGTAGTTTCCCAAAATCTTCGAACTCTTCTTATTAGGATGATTTACTTAATATTTTTTTTTGCATTAGGGGTTCGATCATTGCCCATTATATATGGTAGATTAAAATAAATTCAAGTTGTAAGATTTATGTTTTTGATTCAGTTGAAAAAAGCATGTGTTCTTTTGGAATGGTAAATAAAAACTGTTAAACAGGAATAATTTGGACAGTATCAGTTCAAGTTTGAGACCTTACTATCCCAAAAAAAATTATATTACGAGACTAGTCAAAAGTAGTGTCGTGAGACCCACTATTCAGGACCAGTTATAATAATAAAACCATAGTTTTCTTTTATACATCTCATCAGCTTAACCACCATCAAATTGAGCCGTGAAAAAAAGAGAATCGGAGGAAAGTTACGTTTTGGAATCGTCTCAATTTTGTGAGTATGTTCTTCACTTTTCGATCTACATGTAGCCGAAAACAAAATCGAATTTGGAGATATGGTTCATTAGTTATGGTCATTTTAAGAAATAGATTAATGAAAATCTAATTCCTGAATAACTATATTTGAGAAACAGATTTATGACGAACAAAAAGAATCTAAAAGACGATAAACCTATCATTGCAAAGTCCCAACCGTGTAATTTTCATATCAGTTTGCTGATTCAGATTTTGAGGTGGTGTTCATTGGGAATTCGCGGTTAAAGTCAACGGCCTGTTTCTCACCTATTTCAACATTAGATTAAGGTGAAGATGTGATTTGCAAGATTTTTAGCTTCAGTTTTTTGGTGCGTCTATCTGAATATTAGAATATAAGTATAAATAAATATCATACTATATTTTATAAATAGCACATTACATATCTTGTGACTGTTTAAAAATAGGATAGTTGTTTTAACTATTATATCCAATATAAATATAGTCGAGTTCTGTCTTCTCGTGATAGACAAAATATTTTTTGAGTAGTTAAAAGTTAGAAAGTATATAAGGAATGTATGAGCTATCGTAAAGATTTGTGATGCACAATAAATAATTTGGCTATAGGCCGACATTCATGCGGAAAAGAGATAAATGCTATGAAGTGGACCGACAAGATCGCTTTATCCCAAAAATCACTTACGAGCTAGAGATGATCGAGCTATGGGTCATGGTTGGCCAACCAAGATCTATGAAGCCATCTAGAAGATGGTTGAATCGATTTGTGCAAAGTTGGTTGCTACAATATTTCGACATGTTTGGTACAACTTTTTTGAAAAACACGATTTTATATATTTGCTTTCTCTGATTAGGTTAAATTTGTTTTAATAAGGCTGGAGCTTTGAGACTCAGTTGATAGAATTGATTTTCTCTATGAATATTTATACTCGCCCCTCTTATTTCTAATATCAGATCAAAGTTCGTAAGTAACTTTTCTTGTCTCCTATTTACTATTTATTCTCGGTTTTATTTTTCTTCATTTTATATCATTTTGGGTATTTTCATATTTTTATTAAATAAATTTATTTACAAGTTGTGACTATATTTAAATTAAACTTAATAAAGTATTTATTTGGCACTATTAAATTCTTTTAAACCGTAAATTCAATTCCTCTCCTCTTTAGGTTTACGAAAAAAAATTCCATTTGAAGCTATGTAGCCCTTTCGAAGTTTCTGAGTTATTACACAAAAAATCGGACATCGCTGAGTTAAGTTACAAGATAACTGCTTTTGGTAATTTATAAACGACATTGCATAGTTAGGTGCAATGAAGAATAATTTAATCAAATTATTCAATAAGAATTTTGTTGACTCGCTGTTGAGTTTCTCCTGTAATATTCCCTATCAAAATCAAAATCTTCTTTTTTTCTCCACCTAGACTCTCTGAAATTCTTAAGTACATTCTCATTCCTCCTAAGTAAATTCTTAAGTAAATTCTCATTCTCATTTTGGATTGAAGATATTCTCAAATTAATTTCTCTTGAAACCCTCTCATATTTTTTTAAAAATACATTAACATTATGATGTCTATTCTTTATTTGCCTTATATAAGAACAAACTATGATAATGAAATAAAAATGAAATACTATGCGGACTTGCCCTTACTCCAATGATTGTTTTTCCTGCTCTGCGCTCCGCATATTTTGAAAGTTTCATTTATCTTATACAATCTTATATTTTATAAGAATAACTTATAAATATGCACTAAATTCTTAAATGACACTTTTAGAAGAAAAAAATATAATCACCTTTTCAATTATTTAATTTAATTGCCACTTATAATGTTTTATTTCGATTTTATCATTAATGAGAAACTCATTTATTGAAATAGAAGGTTTCCCTTTATTTTGTTTGTCGATTTTTTTTTTAGGGAGGATAGAAAGTTTGAAGAGAAAGAGAGAATGAAGAGAGACGAGCCCGATCTCCTCATCTTCTTATCGATTAGAGAATTTTATGCTTAATTATGTAAATCAGAAGAAAATATTATTCTATTTACAGTTGTACCAATTGGACCAAAATGACCAAAACTATCTTAGCGATTGTACTTACTGGACCAAAACTATCTTTAACAAATGTACCTGTTGGACCTACTGAAATTAAAAAATTTAAGCTTTTAAACTTAAATATTTTAGCGCTTACAAATGTACCAATTAGACTAGTTAGACCAAATTTACATTCACAATTGTACGTGTTGGACTTAAATACCTTAACAATTACACCTGTTGTACTAAATTAAAATACAATTTTACCAAACTACATAACAATACACAATTATCTCAGTTGTTTTAAATATAGTTATGTATTCTTCTTTTTCGTGGAAAACAGTTTTAAAATTTTGTTTAACCATAATAAAATACTAAAATAGACCTGCGCTATAACGCTGGATATTTTTTAAAAATACAAAATTTAATAACAATTAAGTTAAGGAGAGTTATTGAATTGTGTCTTTCACTGGAATTTACTAGATTGAGATCCACAATAGAGTCATGTGTTATTTTATGATGTATCTTATAAAGTGCATTAAAATTCAGTGTTATAGGATTGTATAATTTCAGGGATAAGTATATTTGCTTTTTCTTCTTCACGTTTTCACTAACCTGGAAAGACTACCAAATCTTTGATTTGATATTTTTGTGGAGGTGTGAGTATCTTCCATAAATATGTGGAGGTGTGAGTATCTTCCAGAAATGTGTTTAGTTTTGGAATGATAGAAACTGTTAAAACCATGAGTAAGTTATTTCAACAGTATAAATTCAAGTCTGTATTATTGGTACTATTCTAAGACACGAGAATTTTTTTAATTTGGCATGTTTTAATATTATTAATAAAATGAAGAAAGTATTCCAACAAAAAATTGTTTACAAAGGATAAATAATAAGTCATTTCTCTCATCGTACGAGTAAGAAAATTTGCTTTGTGATTCAAAAATTTAAGAACAAGATAAAATGAAAAAAAAAACAAATTCTTCAATATTTACATGCTTATTATTTTATTTTATTTTATTTTATATCTAAATTTTCAGTAAAAGATATGACATGTATATTAGATAAAATATATACAAGAAATATCGAAAGAACCACAATATTAGAATACATGTATCGTCGTATCTTCTACACGTATACCGCAATTCTACACATGAGACAAAGTCTTAAGTCTTTCAATTGGTAGAAAATTAATAAATGTATCAACGAATATTTCCCAACCATCACTATAAGCCAACAAAGTTGAAATGTATTATTTGTGAGAAATAAAACAAACTTTTATGAGAGAGACATCTTCAATATCATGTATAGTTGATACATTTATAACTCAAGATAAGGAAGGGTAGTGATACCAATATTCACTCAACGCCAAAGAAAGTCAGGAGATGTTTCAGCTTATATTCCTACTAATGTAATTTCCAGATGGACAAATATTCTTTTCCAAAAGTCTTCCCACCTCCTGGGCGAGACAAGCTACCTTGAGCTAGGAGCCTCTTTTCCTTCTGCCTAGCTCCCCGAGAACAACGTTCGACTTGCATGTGTTAAGGATATAGCGTCCAGCGTTTGGAACAGGACCTCAAAAATGAGAGGGATCCAGGCCGGCGTCGGGAATTAACCGCGCGCCTAGATCAGGAGATTCGTGGGCTCGAGCGCCAAATCGATCTCAGTCAATGAGCTGCTTTTCGTTCATTTTCGCCACGCCAACATAGCCGCCATACATAATAAGAAGAAGCAGGCGAAGCAGCTAGAACGCCAAGTGATTGATATTATCCCTCGAGGCCTAGAACTTCTTGTTTCAGAGGGCGAATCCATTAAACTCGATCAACCATTAACGAGTAATCGTAGTGTGGGTGGATTTAGTCTTTCAATTGGTAGAAAATTAATAAATGTATCAACGAATATTTCCCAACCATCACTATAAGCCAACAAAGTTGAAATGTATTATTTGTGAGAAATAAAACAAACTTTTATGAGAGAGACATCTTCAATATCATGTATAGTTGAAGAGTCAACAGTATACAAGTCTTTCTCAACACTTTATACTAAGAAAAGAGACTTATCAATTCATCTGAATTCTAATGCCGTAAATTGAAACTAATCTGTTATGGTATCGTGTTTTTTTTCTAAATTTAGTATAAAGTTGAACTTTATTATTAATCTGTTATATCATTACTCACATATAACGGAAATATTCTTACATTATTTTACATTAAATAGATGTGTAAAATATGACAAAGACAAACATATAGATAAGTAACAACAGCCTTAGCAAACCAAGTCTCTTCTGCATCATTCATATATATTACATATTAGGAGTTTCAAGGTCTACTATCTTTAATTATTGATGCATGCTAATATACTAATAAGAAACTATAAGATTATCCTTTACTGGAAAGGTAGAGATTTGTTAAGTAATATATATATAGTTTATAGGCTACATCACTTATTATCAATTACTTTTGAGATGGAAATACATGATTCCTAATATGGTATCATATCCCAAGATTAGTCTAATATACGATTTTTCATATAGAGATTTGCTAAGTAATATAAAAGGTTTGTAGGCTATTTCACAAATTTTCAATTGAAAATCTATGATTCCTAACATAGACAAATATATGAAGACAAGAATTACTCACTAAGTTTGCGGGATTCCACTTGACCCATATGTGAAATACAAGAAGAAGAAGAATAAAGAGAAGCATGGGAGAGAGTGATGAAGATCCCATCTTAATTTTGCTTATATTAAAGTGACTCTTGCTTATGCATTTATATAGACTACGAGAGACGTGTACAACTATGAAAGATCACTATGAGAGGTGAAGTTGTGGTAGAAAATAAGACAAAGTCTAATCAAAAATAACCAAAAGAATAATCAAATACATCGTAGATATAAGAGACAAGCTTGTGAAGCTATCAACGACTTAGTCGTCTCTTAAGGGTCTTTACTCTTTACATGTTTTTTCTAATAGCTTAACTGGGTACGGTTGCACTGTTTTGTTCCAATATCTACTTTTTCCCTTTGTTACTTGTTTCATTAGAAAAATCAAGAATTAATTGTGAAATACTATTCAAATCTTTCATTTAAGAACTTTTGAGTTAACTTCTATAGTAGGAACTATTTTACAGACATATATACCTTTTTATCCTTAACTTATATTCCTATTTACATTTATACTATATTATTTGTCTTTAACACAAAAAAAAGATAGTTTATTTTATCTATAAAATATATTAATTGTGATTTATATGTGTGGGATTTCCACATTTTTCCTTAGCAGATAATTTATATTCATTTTATTTTAAAATTATAATTTAAATAATCAACTATAGACAGAGAATAGTTTTTAAAAATTTAATTATAAAAAAAGTTTCAAAATATATTTAAGTATTTAGAAAAATAGCTAAACAGTTTTCCAAAAGAAAAAATTATGCAAAATTGACTTTCACTTGAGTTGAATAAGTTTTGAAGATTATTTAGGTTAATTTATTATAAAGTTAAAAATACTATATAATGTTTTAAATTGATCAATATTTATGAAAATATTTTTTTTATTTTTTTATGTGTTTAAATTTAGAAATTTAAAATAAAATCACAAATAATATTTTCATTCCCTTTAGTATGGACATCTATTAAATCAACCTTGTGTTTATTTTTTCCTTATTTAAAAAGTTCTGATATTCATTGAATCATGCTACAGTTAATTTTGTAGACTAGTCAAAAACAGTCGACTCATTGTCATTTTATATATCTCCTCATTAATAATGTCTATTTAAAATTTTCTAATATAATTGCTTTTAAAATAGCATTATATACAACCAAAAAAATTTACCATCATTATTATAATGTCTAATAGTTTTGGAAGGTTGTGCCTAAAGATTCTTAAGTCAAGGAAAAATCCAAAGAGTCCAAGGCCATATCATGGTCGAAATTAGTTCGAATGGCTAATTTATTTGCATGAGTGTTTGGTAATGGAAAAAAAGTCTAAAATACACTATTTAATTAAGTTTTTCTAAAATAATACATGAATTTGTTTGGCTCCAAAAATACAAGATTTAAATATTAAGAATTTAAATTAAATTTATTAACAATATTAAAGGGATTTAAAAAAAACTTTTAACAGGATTGATATTTATCATAAAAGTTTTCTAAAACATCACTAATTAAATTAATTAACCTTTTAGCAGCTATCACAATCTCTTAGGACAGAATTAATTTATGCGAACGAAGGAGGAAAATAACTTTTATGAGAGAGACATCTTGTTGTTATAGTGTCATATATAGTTGAAGAGTCAACAGTATACAAGTCGTCGTCAACACCTTATACTAAGAAAACAGTTATCTAAAATTTGTAACTAAGAATATTAGTTATAATTTATGATATTTTAAATATAATTTTGTTACAAATTTTATATATTATAAATTTAAATAAATTATTATAATTTTATTCTGTAACAATTTTTCATAAAATTATTTTTAAATTTATAAGTCAAAGATATATTGTGATATTTTTTTTATCAATATACAATTACAAATTATCACAAATTCGTAATAATATCTTTATATTATGATAAAATATATTTTATTATATTATAATAGTTTCATAAATAGAAGCTAATCAATTATGGTATCTTATTTTATATATACTTTTTATAAATTTAGTATAACGAAAATATTGTTACATTATTTTTTATATACTTATGTTAATTTTTTTATAAATTGAAACTAACTCAAACCTTATTATTAATCCGTAATTTCATCACCCACATATAACGGAAATATTTTTTCATTATTTCATATTAAATAGATGTGTAAAATATGACAAACGCACATATAGATCTATATACATACCAACAATTTAGCAAATTAACCACATATTGTAAGAAAACATGCATAAACTTATATAGAGTGAGGAGGCCAGTGAGCATGTTCTTGTGTTGTTTCAAAGCTTCTTTCCAGGCGGACCTCGTTTACAGAAGTTGTAAGGGTTGCATTTCCCATAAGTCGATGGTGCCCTATGGATAGGGCGAAACGCAGGATACATTACTCGACCAGCTTTGTTTGTCTCTTCTGCACCATTCATATTACATATTAGGAGTTTTAAGATATACTAACTTTTGTATTATGAAACATTTAGAATATTTGTTGGAAAGATAGAGATTTGAATTGGAAATTTATAATTCTTATTATAGTATTAGATTTTAAAGTTATTCTTACAAACCGATTCTCATAAAGACGGCTTCCCATCAATTTGACTGCGAAAAGTGACCCGTCTAATTTTTGAAATGATGGATTTAGACCATTTCCCGACACATTTTGACAGGTTGTCCTATTAGTATATCCCATAATTTAGGAAGTAATATATGTAGACAAGAATTACTCACTAAGTGTGCGGGATTCGGTCTAAGAACCAAAGGCTTGATCCGTATGTGAAAACACAAGAAAGAGAAGCGCAAAGAGAAGCATGGGAGAGAGTGATCAAGATGCCATCTTAACTAAAATATCTTAAATTTTACTTATATCAAAGTGACTCTTCTGTATGCATTTATATAGACTATGAGAGAGATATTCAGAGATTTGAAAGATGACGTAAGTACTCATAGACATCAAGAGGTGAAGATGTGGTAAAGAATAATTAACCCAAAGCCTTAGAAATTATATCGACGAGATAAGACAGAATGTCGTGAAGCCATAGGCGAAGACTTAGATATCTCTTAAGGGTCTTTACATGTTTTTGTCAAGTAGCTCAACTCGTTACGGTTTCATTGTTTTGTTCTAATATTTAGTTTTTCCCTTGTACAAGGGTACAATGCAGTAGAATATAATGCACTTTAAACCTAGCAAACCAGGGTATTGAACATCCAATATTTCGCGTAAAACACCATAGTAGACCAAGTCACTAGAGGTGGAAGATATTCTGTAGTCACTTGTTGATCTTTTCATTCCGACCCTAAGAATTTTGAAAGCGTAACCCCATGCGAAATACATAGGAAATGCTTTAGTGACAATTCGATGACCAGAAACAAAATCTTTCAACCATGTGGGAAATGTTTGTCTCATCATAGATACTTGTGTAACCTGTCATTTTTGGTTAAGTTGTTAATTGGTTAAACGTTAGACCCACCTGACAGATTTCAAAACGTCTAATGTATTGACTGTAACTCACATAAAATTTTAACCATTCTATGAACTCGTCCTCCTTTCTCTTTTGTAGTTGTTGTCCAGAATAACAGGGTAAGCATTGAAAATTTGTGCCATGTATACACTACAATAAATGTACTTGTAAACCCATAAGAAAAAATGAAATATTAGCGATTCAAATGTAAGGATATACCATTAACCTTTCAAGTTCCCCAATTTCGGGCAGTTTGTTGCAATGTACATATGCAAATGTTTAATCTCAGATGGGGTAAGAGTCATGCGACTAGGTTTACCACTTAATCGACTTTAGCTAGAACATATATCTTTCAAACGGATACATCCAACGATACTGAACAAGTTTCCAAGCTCTGGTAGAGAAATCAAATGTTTGGTAAAAATATTTCCTACATTTTATGATCAAGAATCTTTGTTGTACTTGCCAGCCAAGCGAGAGAGATGAACCGGTAGGTGTTCCATTACATCAAAATAGGAAGGGAGAATATTTTCTCTAGATTACATAATATTATTGGAATCTTATCATCTAAATTCTTTATTCCTTCTGAAGTAAGAGTACATGAGCAAAGGTCACAAAAACGCCCCAAGCCCTAATATATTGAAAATGTACTCATAACGTTAAAAAAATATAAATTCAATGTGACAGACCATTTAGAGTAGAAGATAAAACCTGCAAGCGCTTCGTGTACATTTCTAGGTAGAAAGTAGGCGAACGCAAAAGGAAAAAGCCTTTGCATTACAACATAACAGTCATGACTTTTCATATTATAGAATTTTCCGTCATTATTGTCCACAAAATTCCTTAGGTTTGAAGCATATCCATTAGGGAATAAGATTTTCTGTTTAATCCAATAAAAAAAATCCTACATGGGACTAAAATCACGCTCATTAGTATACCTAATTATAATGGCATATACATAGAGAGAGGACGACACAACCTACCTTTTTCTTTACTCAATCTAAATATCGGAATAAGTCCAACATTGTTGTTCCCCCATATACGCAGCTGCTTCCTATCATATTTCAGGTAAATCCAGTCTTCATTTCAAGTTATCTTTCGTTTTCCCCTTGTACATTCATGACCGTATTGATAGAATTATCAAACACATTCTTCTCAACGTGCATGACGTCTAAACATTGACTAAAGAGATGATTCTTCCAATACGACAACTCCCAAAAATATACTTGTCTTATGCCAGTTATGGTGTACACCAACACCATCAATAGGGTAATGTCCATTTTCTCAACATCTCGCAGTTAACTCAAGACCAAAATCTTTCATCTGCATTAAACGTGGTACACAGTTTGGTTTTGGCAGTGGACTGTTCAACATTTTCTTTTTTTTAGTGAACAATGATATGCTTTATCGATATGAAAGTGATACTACAAATTTTAACCTTATATCCTACTGCAAGTGCACAACAAACAAAATAGTATTTAGGGATCGAATCCACGAAGAACCAAGTTACACTCTCAATTCCTATTAAATCGCAAGCTATATCAATCTAATTAGAGAGTGAATTCTAACAACTTTAACGTGAATGTAATCAATTAACTAAAGCAATCAGATGTCGGGCATTCATTCTGGAGTTAGAATTCTTGTCAGGGAAACTATTCAGGCACTACTCTTATCTTATTCTCGGCTTGAATATGAATAAGGTAAACCAACTCTTGTTGAATATACCCCTCTATTAACAACCTAAAGGTCCTAACTCTTGTTCATTTTAGATCACAAATAGGCTTTATTGCTTAGATTCAAATACCCACAATCCAACCTAGCATCAACTCTCGTTGGTAGTGAAGGAATTGCTCTTCTAAACTAGTTCTAGTTCTTAACAATCTTCTGGAAAGTTAACAACGTAAAATCATTGACTAGGTGATAAGACTAATCTAGACTCAAGTATTAGAAGGAGAATCATCTATTCATCAATCCTATTTGTTTCCCAACACTGAATTCTAAAACCCTAGAATTCCTAGATCCGATCTAAGATCTACTCAAATATAGAACAACAAATTTGGTAAGGCATGATGAACTGGAATTGAAATTGCATAATGAAAGAATAAAGAGGATTCATAAATTCTTCTCAAGTATGAAGAGATCTTCTTCCTAGCTTACAAACTCTTAAAATTCTGTAAAATTTCGTTCTCTAATATCAACGAGATGACCCTTAGTAAAGATAGGAAAAAAGTATTTATAGGGTCCAAAACAAGAGCTGAAAATCGCGAAATTAGGTTTCTGCGAAAGGCCTTTGATCGATCGATCCTTGGATGATCGATCGATCTCTTGGGATGATGCATCGATCTTCTCAAAAACCAAGTCGTTCTTCAGATCGTGCGCATAATCCTTGTTAGATCATTGATCGATCGATCCTTGGTAGATCGATCGGTCCTTCGTTTCGTGGAGAATGCCGGAAAATGCTTCAAACATCTCTAATGTTCCACCTTCAAACATGATTCCGACTTCGAACATTTTCGACCTGAAATCTCAATAAAAGACAAACAAATTTCCCAAATATAACTGTAATAACGAGCTCAAAACCGGCAAAATATGAGGAACATCAATTCCCCCAGACATAACTTCTTGCTTGTCCTCAAGCAAAGAAAGAAAGACCGTAGGAAGATCACATCTCATCAGACAAATGACTCTCTCGAGATCCTGCACATCAAGTCCAAAGTGATCATAAGAATACGATTTATCAAAATCGAGACCACCTTGTACTTTCCCAAGACTTAGCGAACATAACAATCTCGTGTCACAACTCAAAACAAACATTCAGAGTTCCCATATTGAATCCCTAATAAATCTAAGTGCAGTCTCATTCGAGGGAATATCGATCAAAAGGTTAAGAGTTCCTACTTCTACTATCTAGACTACCTTCAATCTGATTTCATCTCTCTCTTTTCATAGGACCAATTCTTACCAGTAAGTAGCTTCATCGGAGTTTTCCTTCAGTAAGCCAGTTAGTAGAGTGAAAAAGATTACATCATTGGATGTATCCTCAGAAACGTCTAAATCACTTAAAAAACTTGCAGCGTCAGTGGAAACTTTTACCTTAGGCTAACTTTATGCAAGGCTTATATCGACGATGAAAAATTTTATTTTTGCTTAAAATGCATGAACATGGTGAAGAGAGAAAATGAACCAAACTTACAAGGAACATCTTTCATTGAGAAAAGAGAAGGAACATACCTGATGTATTACCAATTCCCTTGACGAGAGGGTTAAGTCAGGTTAAATGTGAAATCGGCATGGAATCCCTTGAAAGTTGAGATGAGTGTGCTCTGAAACTGAGTGTTGCTTTGTCTCTAGGTTTCCAATAATCTAATCGATTCCTAACAAATGCAAAACAGGTGATACTAAGTTCAGGATAATGCTAAGAAAATAGGAAATCAAATAATCTGATGTCAGTCTCAAAAACTCAAAAATACAGAAATAAAAGAAGGAAATAGTCTGAAAATCCTAGAATGAAAAGAAACAAAACAAAAAAATGCGTTAGTCCATAGGTGTTCTCCCCCAGACTTACTTTACACTATCCCGGTGTAAAAATAAACCAAAATGAAGAAATATAAAAACACATAAGAAATAAAAGTAAGCAAAAGAAATAGTCTTAAATGTAATAAAAATAAACTGCAATAAAAGTAGGAAGTAGCTAAGAAGCTACTCAGGGCTCTCGTTGTAGCGGTCACCTGGTGCTCTACGGCGACGAGGAACACGGTAATCCACTGTCTCATCATCCTCTTCATCATCAAATCGATGTCCAGCAACATCAGATCGACGGATCGGTGCGGTAGCATGGTCGTCACGATCAGCGTCAGATGTACTCATACAAAGGGCCGATGGGATCCTCCTCAAAGCATTCCAGATGGTCCGCTGAATCGACTTCTTCCTCCTCT
>JAKUCM010008290.1:0-15316 GCA_023374145.1 Lepidium sativum
AAACATTGTAAAACATAAAAGATGTCTCACTTTTTCATCTTCCTTGTGTAGTGTCTGTATTTCATTGGAACATATCCTTCGTACAACTTGCGTTGTTGTTTTAACTGAAAAAATCCCAATACTAAGTCAGAAAAATGACAGTAGACTATTAAGTAGTATGTGGCCACAACTACGGAAATTGGTGTGATGATGGGAATTTCAGGAAATGGGGTCTAAATGCTGAAGCCGAGAAAAAGTTCAAAGACTGAAAGACAAGTAGCTAGAGACAGGAAATACAGTTTGAGGGGTGTTTCTGAGAAATTTTCGAAGAGGCAAGAGTCTACGAGTAAAACCGGTAAGTACAACTACAAATTCATCCCTGAAGGCACTGACTCAAGAGTTGGACACTCTTTTCCAGGTTGGATCCATATATTTGTGAATACGAAACAGAGTTGCACTAGTCTTCTCGGACAGTACCTGCTTTACAACATGCTTCCTGACATGTTTATGGTAATCTGGATTCCGGAAAAGCTGGTCTGCTAAAGCTCGGAACTGGTGAACAAAATATAACATATGACAGGTCAAATAAATACAAATATTATGAAGAGTCCACACTAGGTCTCTACGGAAGTACCTGGCAATTTCCATCTCCCTCCATTTGTAATTCAGCTAAACCGTATGTGGCCAACCTGAGCAAAAACGAGACTATTAGAGATGATCCAAACACCACGGTATTATAGGCTAGAGCTATATAGATTCAAAGCTAGATCAAATGTAGAATGCAGTCAAGGAAATGAAAAGAAACATTGATGAGAAAATAAGAACCTCCCAGAGAGCAGTTCATGGTCTAATGTTGCATCATTTATATCGGGAATTTCTTTGTTAATCCGAGGAGTGTGCTGCCAATAAGAAATTCCACAGGATCCATAGCAAAAGTTACTCTCAAGTGTAGGATATTCAAAGAAATTGTCACCAATAGACACTAATAACAACAACGAATAGCACACATTTAAGCCTAAATATGAAGATTAAAGTAAAAGATGTTAATCATACTGGGATAGAATCTAAATGAGATAATCTCTTCCCAAGCTTGCCCTCTCTTCTTAAGCTCTCATCTTCTGCTAATATACGTGCAATGGTTTGATCGTCGTCAGTATCCGGTACGCTGCTACTAAAACTCGAGTTTGAGCTCGCACTTGTACTGCCGCTTGCTCTTGCACTTGTACTTGCACTTGCATTTGCAAATGGATTCCTATTGGATTCATCCATCGAAAATTTATACTATATACAGCCTAAGAAGAAAGAATCTCTGATCAGTGATTGAACGCGTAATAAAACAAAATTCCTTTATGAGGTCACAAGCTCTCTTAGAAATAAGAAGAAAAAAAACGATTTACTAGCCAAATCAATCGAGAGCCCAACAAAAAAAAGTACTCAAAGTGACTGTTGAAACTTGAAATCACCAAAGTTCTTTCAATCACACAAAATTAACCAAGATCACACTCAATCAATTACCCCAAAATCAATTGAAAACTAGAACAAACTCAATTCGGCCAAAGATCTCGAAACGTTCCAGAAACGGAATTCACCACGATTGAAACCTGACTAAATTTGAACAAACAAAAATAACAAAAATTCAGATAAGTATTACCAAATACGGAAACCTAGGCGCACAGGAACACTCAATCCGTTTGCTTGAGATTGCAAGCTCACAATTTCACAAAATCGATCAGCCAAAGCAAAAGAGGGGAGAGATATCGTGGAAGGAAAGAAATGGAGACCTAAGAGGGAGAGAGACGTCAGGGAAGAAAGAAGGTAAAGAAGGTTTCACCGACGCGAGATTACTGCAGACAAAAAGAAGGATTCGTTCGTCGTCAGAGAGAGAGAGAGAGAGAGAATAGAAGTTTTCTTCTTCGCGATTTCCTCGAGACTATTTTCTTCTTCTTTGGCGGTCACAGTACACGTCAGCAGTTTTTAGCGTGTCTTTTTCTTCTTTCATTAATCATTCATTTAAACTTGAGTTTGACCAAAAAGAAGATTAACTCATTCATTAACTAGATAATAATACATCACATATGCCTTATGATTATAAAACTAATCTGGTTTTTTTTCAATTAGGCCTCATGTCCTTGGCACTAATCTGGCTTATCTAAAAAGTTATATAAATATTTACAATTTTTTTCTAAAAAAATAGATGGTCCAAATCTAATTAAATACTAGATAATAAATTTGAATTTTATCTATTTCAATTAAAATATTTAAACTATAAATTAAATTTTGTCAATACAATAGTTAATAGCTGATAATATATAAATGTTTACATTTTGTTAAAAAAATAAGACGAAATCTAATTTGATATCAAATAAGCAAATATACTGACCATTTGAGAAAAAGAAGATGATAATTTTGGTGTTATCACAACCGGAGTATATCCCATAATCTATTTCATAATTGGCATTCGATCAGGGTTAAGGAGTACCTTGAACGATATATTTTGAGGAAGAAGCTTGTTGAGATACTTTTGTGTACTAAAAATGATTATACTATACTGATTTTTACACCATTGGTAACATCATATAATTTAATAACTAAATTGTTTATTAGAATAAAATATCACAATTTTTTAAGAAATTTATAATAATGCAACAAGTACGTATCTAGTTTAATTTTAAAATGATTTCGTATGCGTGCAGCATATAAGACCAGATTAACTTAAATAATTATTATATAGATGTAAATAGTAATAGCTAAATCTAATTAAATTTAACTAAATTATTTTTAGTAGAATTTGGTTGAATATGTTAAAATTAAATTGTAACCGAAGAATTTAATTAAACTTGGTGGAAATTTAAAAATATTTGTTTAATAAGAATTAAAAATATTTTATACAATCTTATTAATAGTTAACTATATTTGATCAATATTGCTTTAGTAGGAATTTATTCGATGATTTTTAATAATTAAATATAGTTTATATTATCTTATTAATAATTAACTACTTAAGATAAATCCTTGATACTCTCTAAGTCGTGTAACCTGTGCGTCATTTAGCAGCTTGGGTTAATGAATCGGGAAATATACCAATGAAGATGAGCATAAAAGGGTTTAGCGCTAAGCAATGAAGGGAAGATAAAAGACACAAACCGCTTTGTTGTATGCAGCTGAAGCTTCCTCGGTAGCCTCGAGAAGATAATTCCTAGAATATACATTAAACATTGGAGCTGAGATACAGATTCGTCAAATACATGGCAAGAAGCATGTCTGGAAAATAGATTTCCACACCTGATGCTGTGCAGAGCCGCCTGCAAGAGACGGATCCGCCACGTGGCGGACCCTGATTGGCTCCATGTTTTTTAATATTTTTTTGTATATTTTTTTTTCTAAGAACCTCCAATGAAATTTTTTGATATGGATGGTCTTATACTCTTTACTATTTGGAGATTGACACGTACCCCTTAGTGTTTAAGTTTATTAATAAAAAGCGCTCTGACAATTCCACGAATTTTGCTTTCTTCAATTCCTCAAATATGCAACTGGTAACATAAATCTTGAGGAATTGGTGGAATTGAGAATTCCTCGACTTTGTATGTTACCACTTAGGCCCTCATATGGATGAATATCGATAGCTCTTCAAAAAATATTTATCCATTAAAAAGTTGGTTAATGGAGTCAAATATATATAATAAAATATAAGTATATAAGTATATTTATCTGTATATGTTTTAAACACCTATTAATCTTAAAACTTGGTAGACATTATTTCAAGTTTACATTATGACCTAAAACAACTAAAAAGTAATAATAATTTATTTTTATTACAATTTTTATCATAATATAACTTTTTTGTTTTAATAATTTTTTTCACAAAATTTAATAATATGATTTTTTTCACTATATTAAATAAAAATGATTCGGAGGAAAACTATCCTATTAAGAACTTGATTGCTAAGAAGAATCGTCAGTTTAAACAAAATACCTTATAATCTCCGAAATCACATAAAATCTCAACAAAATGATTTTAAAATTTTCTCAAATCACCAAATCATTTGTTTAAATAAACAAATTAAACCAACTCAAATAAACTAAAACTCACTCAAGTCTCTTAAAACATTTCCAAATCCAAATTCTACAAAATCTTCTATGATTATGGTTTCAAAACACCCCATCAATCAATTGTTAGATTTGAATATATTTTTAGGAACTATATCCAATCTAATTCCAAAAAAATAATATGATTCACGCAAAAAAATAATTATTGAAAAAAAATTAAAGAAAAAAAATATTTAAAAAGAAAAAATTTGATTGTAAATTAGAAAACCATTATAATACATAATTTTTAGAAACTTGTAAGAACTCCAATTTTTTTTTATCTATAGTGTCCAAGAGTATTGTTGTTTCTATTACTCATAAAAGCAGCTCTGACAACAACTCCAAATGGGATTCTTAGGCATTAGTGAATTTGAAAAATCAAAAGTGGGTGAATTAGTTTAGAACAATTACTTAATTAAGAGATTTAAAAAATCTTATGAGACGCATACATGTCATGCTATTATTGAATGTAGGGTTTTTTAATAAAAAAAGTCAAGAGTCGTGATTTGCCTCGATTTCGAATCAATTTTCTTCGACTTCAATTCTCTTTAGGTTCGTCTTAATCTCGAATCATTCTAGGATCATAACTTATAGATGAATCAGAGCCTAATCGTAATAATTTTAGATTCATAATCAAAATGTATTGTTAGCTTTAGGCGGTTCGATTTGATTAGATTTAGCTTTTTTCTGATTTCTGTAATGTTTGATTGAATTTGAATCCATGAATCTTTAGGACGGTGATTGTAATATCATTATTGGATAAAATCTTATTTGTTTTACCTTTTGCTGATGTTATGGTGATTGAGTTTCTTAGGTTGTTGTGTACAAAGATGTAATCAGGGAAAAACCAACCAGTAAAGAAGAAGCTAGAAAATTTATCTCAGGTTTTGTGAAAGTTTAAATATTTTTCATGTGATCTATAATACTATCCACTTGTAAGCATTTTTTGTTTGTTTGAATCCTCTACATAGGCTATTATGGTCACATGGAGGTGTCGTGGGATCTGTTTTTTGTAAGCAACTTGAAAACTGGAGTTAGAAGATGAGGATGGGACAAAGCAGATGTACACAAAACAAACGACTTTTCTATAAATCTTTCATATATGTTTATGTTATGGTGATGTTATATCTTGTGGATTGAACATTCTGTAGTGATGTGAATTTTGTTGTGATATGCAGGTTTATTTCCATGAGATACCAAAAGAAGTCATTGACGATCTTGTAAAACTTCTTACTATTGATCTCATGAATGTAGTTTGTTTTGACATATAAGTTTGTGTGTTCTTTCAATCTTCAGATTGATGATGCAATAACTTATAATGTTGCTAGATGTTTAAGATTGGAGCATCCCCTCATTTCACCATTTGTCGATTATGTGGTTAGTCTTCTTATTATAAGAAGCTCACATGTTTGATTCCTTCGGTTCTATTATATTGATAACGCAACTGAAACTGTGTTTTGTTGTAATGTTGTAGGTAGGAGGAGTTGTTAAGCTTGTCTACTCCAATTAAAACTCATAGTAAAATTCTTAACTTTTACAAAATCATAATTTACATTAAAAATGGTCAAAAAAACTTTTAGGAGGTTTTTATTGTTAGCGGTGGTATAACTACCCTCTCGTGGTCAATAAAGTCAAATATATTTGTTATTGTTAATGTGGTTAAAATATGTTCACTAAACCTTCATATTAATATCCAATCAAATACAAACTTCAATTTTGTATAAAATTACTAATTCATTTTTTTCGAACCCAAATTACCACCACTTTATTTTGAAGTGAAAAAGATGCAAAATTTAATTACTATGGCACTCCTCCATCATCTCTTTTATCTTATCTCATCCTTAAAAAGGGTAAAATTTCTTTCCAAACACAAACGAGCTTCACTCCCCATTGCTCTATCTCTCAACTTCTTCAATCTCTCACTCATTCCTTGATCCTCCATAACTTTCCTTAGCCCTTCTTCAACCTCCTTCTCTCCAAACTCGCTTATCCTCACTCCAATCTTCCACACGTCCACAATGTATTTACAGTTTAGAAACTGGTCTCCGGCCACCGGATAACACACTAGCCTCCGACAATTTGCCACCGCCTATTGTTCAATCAATGACTCAATATAAAACACTTTGTACTTATATAGAAGAAACCACAAGCTTATATACATATAATGTGTACTAGATTAGTATGTACCTCCATAGTCGAGTTCCAACCACAATGAGTCACATAACATGCTACAGACTCGCTTCTAAGAACTTCAATCTGTGGAGCCCAAGAGACGATTCTTCCTTGCTTCTTAACAATGGTGACTCTATGCAAAAATCCTTGTGGAAGTCCTTCTTGCCATATTCGGTTTAACGCCCAAAGGAAAGGTCTTCCTGATGCTTCTAACGACAATGCCAATGTTTTGATCTTTGATTCTCCTATAGGAGAAACCCAACTTCCAAACGATATATAAATGACTGACTTAGGTTTTTGTTCTTGAAGCCAACCAAGACATGATGTGTCTTCTTCCCAAAAACTAGGGTTCTTGGTTAAAGTTGTAGTGTTGGTTGTTGTTAATTGATTAGGCAGTGGACCGATGTGAAGGACTTGAAGGTTTTCTTTGTTGATATCTTTAGACAATTTGTAAGATGCTTTGTGGTTGTTGACATCATCATATTCATCTTTAAAGGAGTTAACCAAGATCCAACGGAGACTCTTTTGTCGTTCTAGAGTTCTTTGCCAGAACTTGAATCTCCTTTTTTGAGCTGTTGGTGTTCCAATGAGCCACAATAGATCTTCTGCGGATAGAAGTGGTTGTTCTGGCAGAACTATTGATTTTTCTGGTTGACGAGGACAACCTGCACCAGTATTATATTTTTTTTTGTTAATAATCGGATTAACTAATCTCAGAAAAAAAATCGATAAGTCTGGAATCTTTAGCACAAAACTTATCCTCTAAAACATTTTTTTAATCTTCCAAATTTGGTGGAAAAGGATCGAACCGACAAGATGCCTGTCCTTAGCACAATTCTTATTCTCTAAAACTCATATTATTTCAACTGTGGTGAAGAGAAGTCAACCACTTATATAAGAATCATTAGCTGGATCATCTAAATACCATAACTGTTACCATATTTTAGAGTTTTTATAAGAGTTTTTCTGCTTTTTCCTTTGTTTCTTTTTGTGATAAAATTTTAGCTTTCTTCGTTTGCTTATACCTACAAATCTCTTTTCAAAAATTATTAAAAGATTCCGAGAATTTTCTTTGTTTTTTTTTGATAGATCTACAAAGATCTCAATCAGTTCACTTCTATTATATATAAAATATAACTAAGCAGTATGTGACATGTGAATAACCAGAGTTTTTTTTTAACTTTCTAAATGTGAATTGTAATAAAATAATTAATGGAAATTACCTTTTTGGGAAACTAAGCCAGTCCGTAGAAGCTCAGGTATAGCTTGGATCATACGGTAAGCAGAAAACATCACCGGCCAAAAACCTGCGACCGGAACGCCACACCGATCAGCCACTCTTATAGCCCAAGAAGCCAACAAATCAACCACAACACAAGCCACACCTAAGTCTTCTTCTATTAGTATCCTTTCGAGTTGAGCGGGCATGACGTTCTCCATCGAGTTCTCTATCGAGAAGAAGTCCGAGGGAAGTGAGTCTGAACAATCTTGACCGTCGGATAAAGCCAAAAACGTGATTTCAATATCCTCGTTAGTAGTCGAGATCCGACGGTGGATAGACTCGGGAGTCATGACGACCGGAGAGAACCCACGGCTGAGGAAGGCGGATGCGAGGTGGAGCATCGGAGTTACATGGCCTTGCGCTGGGTAAGGGATGAATATTATCTTAGGCTTTTGTCTTACGTTCATATTTTTTTTTTTGGGTTTATGTCTCTTAGTTTCATACATTTTTTTGTGTTAATTCCGGTTATTATAATAAAGATGATCAAAGGCTATAAGATTAATAATTAATTTTTGTTCTGCATATCATGCATGTGCTATATTGACTCCACCAATCCGTACATCAACATGCGTTTAAATATATATTATCATGTCGACGTTTCATAAATTATGGTTTTGATCTCATAGTTGTAGTATATTAATATACATGTAATTTAGAAAATGTGTCTCAAACACAATGATTTTGTAACAAAACCACTTCATTTTTCCTTTACAGATGTTTGGCCGTTAAGTGTATAGTGCTCATTTTAATTATTTATTACAATCGAAAAGTTTTGGACCACATATGTACTGTATATATGCGCACACAGACACATATATAATGCGAACTGGTGATTTGTTGTAACAATCACGAAAACAGTGGCTCCTTTTAAACGACGATGTTTGTGTATATCATGCGTTAATTCGAATATAAAACATTAAGTACTTGCCAATAAATATCATTACGTAAAATAACTCATTTCATTATATTAATTAAGAAAGCTGCAAATGGCTATTAGTTTAGTGGCCGGCGGTAAATTCATTTTAGGCAACTCATTTACACAACCAATGATCAAGTCCCCTACCTACATTATATAAGAATTTAACTATTGGGTCTGCCAATTGTAACCCAATATAATCTACCGTTGACAAAAAAAACTAAGAAAGCCAATAGAGAAAATAGTAGAGAGGCAATATAACGATGAAGGTGACTAGAGTTTTTACAAAGCGTGGGGTGGACGAAACAATGGCGGATGTGGATGAGAGAGGATGTCCACCTGATCCTTTGCCTCCTTCAGCAATGATGGGTCCAATGAGGGGGATTGGAGGAGATTCAGGTGTGATTGGAACTAGTGATAATAGGGAATTGGTGATGATTGAGGAAGATATGGTTTTGGAGAAAAGTGGTGTGGATGGTGGTGGACAAGATGTGATGGTGATTGATCAGGGGGATAAGGGAGAAACGTTAAATATGGTTAAAGTGGTGGCCTCTTGGGTATCGAAGGTATCAGGCTCAAACAGGGGTGGGATTCCATCACCAAAGTTGGTGACTCAGGATAATTTTATTTTGGATATAGCCACACTTGAGTTTCCGTCGGGTGTGGATGGCGAAGCAGTGGTTACGTTTGAACAAGATGTGATTTCGGCTATGAAATCTCTGAAAGAATTGTGTGGCGATGAAGATACTTGGTAGAAGTGTGGTTGTGTCTGTGATGTATCGTAAATTGAAGGATTTGTGGAAGCCAAAAGAGGCAATGATAGTTGTGGACTTGCCAAGAAACTTCTTTATGGTACGTTTTGAGGAGGAGGATTACTTGGCAGCATTAACAGGTGGTCCATGGAGGATATTTGGTAGTTACTTATTTATCAAGGTATGAAATTCAGACTTTGATCCGCTTAGAGATGATATTACTACTTCACTGGTTTGGTTTCGTGTGTTGCAACTTACGGTGTATTTTTATCATTAAGCAATGGTTATGATGATAGTTAGGGCTTGGGAGATCCAATTAAGGTTGATGCAACAACGAGAAACATGGATAGAGCTAGGTTTGTGAGAGTGTGTATTGAAGTTGATCTCGTTAAGCTTTTAATTGTTAATGGGGTCGATATTTTTTTCAGTATGAATGCCTCTCGTCATTTTGTGCACATTGTGGTATTTATGGTCATGTGGCTGGTGCATGTCCGAAGTGAAGTCAGGTGATTTCAGCCTCAACCAACCCAGGTACGATAACTCCGCCAGTTGTGAAGCCAAAACGGTGGTGGTTGATGATGGATTTACGGTTGTCTGTAAATTAGCTCGGCGATGAGATTTACTATCTAATCACATTATGGTCATGGCGGGTGTTTCAAGTGGGTCAGGTAAGACATCCCCTAGTGTCTTAGAGAAGAGTAAGGAAGGTGTTGGTATGCTTGTTATTAATTGATCTGATACTTTACAAACTATTAAGAAAATAGGTAAGCCTATTATAATACGTTTGCAACGAGAATGATTGCAAGGCAAGAGAAGAATGGTATTTGTCAAATACTCAGGGTGGATCGGTGGCCAGTTAAAAAGGAAGAAGGGCTTTGGGGCCTCAGAGTAATGATAATAAAGTTCCTGCTAAGAAGAATTGGAGTAAGCGTGCCCGTAGATTTATTTTTGGACCAAAGATAACTGAAAATAATGGATAGACTCGGGAGAGTGTTTACGTGTCTCAGATGAATATATATCCAGTTATTCATAGTGTGCGTAACATGAATGTTGATGATGTGGATGTTGTGGTATTTGTAGCAAGTGATGGTAACTTGTAAAGTACGGTACCAAGCCATGTGGGTGACCATAAGGTGGTGGTTGAGACGGCGGAGGCCTAGCGGTACTTCCTGGTAGTTCTTGTTCTTTACTATGACCAGTTTATAATGAAGTGTCTCTTATGGAACTGTCGGGGGGTAAATAAACACACTTTCCGACATTTTATTTGATATATGTTGAAGAAGTATAAAACTGATGTTCTTAGCATTTTTGAGACTCATGCTGGTAGTGATCAAGCTCGATAGATTTGTCAGGTACTGAGTTTTGATATGTATGTGAGAGTTGATGCCGTGGACATAGCGATGGTATTTGGGATCTTGTGGCGGTCGTAGTTAGGTACGGTCTCAGTGCTAGAGACATTTAACCAATTTATTAGTGTATGAATTGATATGGGGAGTGTTCTCTTGAACTTGATCGTTGTTTGGGGCAACTCTTATAGCCAGTAGACGGAGTGGATTGTGGAGTGAATTAACATGTCTGGTTTGAGGGTCAAATATCCTAGTTATGGTGGAAGGAGATTTCAATACTATCACTAGATTGGATGTAACGACAAGTGGTATCGATCAATTATCACAATACTCACTTGAATTGTGTGAGTGGATAAATAACGTATCACTTATTGAGATGGAGTTTAGAGGCAGCAAGTATACGTGGAAGAGGGGTCGAGAGGTGCAAAATTTAGTGGCTAAGCGGTTGAATCAAGTGCTTTGTTGTGTTGAGACTCGCCTTCGTTGGCAGGAGGCTACAGTGGTCCACCTTTCTTTCTTGTCATCGGACCACGCTCCACTTTACATCCAGCTTTGTCTGAAGGTGAGGTGTGACCCAAAGAGGCAACATGGTAAAACATGAAGGCTTTAAAGACTTACTTGATGCTTCATCAGTACGCCGTTGGCGTTGAAGAAATTGGAGAAGGCTTTAAAGAGATGGAATAAAGAGGCATTTGGTGATATCCACACTAGGAAAGAAAATAAGTTGACATAAATAAAGAGATTCAAAGTCGAATTGAGCAACAATAGACGAATGTACTAATTTATGCGGAGATGGAAGCAATTCAAGAGCTTAATATGATTCTCGAGCAAGAGGAGATACTTTGGTTTCAAAAATCTAGAGAGAAATGAATTGCTCTTGGGGGTCGCAATACATCATTTATTCATACATCAAAGATCATACGGAGACGTATGAATCAATGAGGTATAGGTCTCGAAAGCTAAGAAACTCTAGTAACATGCAATGGCTTATCATACGAGACATTATTCGCTACATGATACATGCTCGAACCTAGTAAAGTTAACTGGAGATAGCTTTCCTATGTGTTCGAATAGCGAATGGAGAGTCATTCGTACGCCATTTGGAGTTGCTGAGGTCGAAAGTGTTATTCATAGTATGAAAAGATACAAAAAACCTGGACCAAATGAGTTTCAACTTGTCTTTTACCAGAGTAGCTGGGACACGGTTGGAAAATTAGTGTCACAATTTGTTCTTGACTTCTTTGTGTAGGGTGTGTTACCGGAGGGAGCGAACAATGCATTGTGGTGTTGATAGCAAATGTGCTAAAACCAGAGATAATAACTCAATTTCGTCCCATTAGTCTATGTAATGTGTTGTTTAAAATGATAACAAAGACCATGATGACGCGACTAAAGTCTCTGATGTCACAATTGATTGGTCCATCACATTCCAACTTTATTCCAGGGAGACTAGTGTGGATAATTTGGTGGTAGTACAAGAGACAATACATTATATGGGTAAGAAACAAGGATGGAAGGATTGGATGCTCCTAAAGTTAGATTTGGAGAAGCATATGATCGAATCCGATGAAACTTCTTGGAGGATACCTTGGATGCAACACATTTTCCAATGAAGTGGGTGAGATGGATAATGGCGTGTGTGATAAATGCGTCTATGAGTTTACTATGAAATTGTGAGAAATTTGAGTCATTTTCCTGCATGTGGGCTTCGTTAGGGAGGCCAACTATCACCTTACCTGTTTGTGTTGTGCATTGAAAGACTATGTCATATTATTGACAAAGCGGTAGAAGTAAAAGAGTGGAAACCAATTCATTTGTCTAGAGGAGGGCCTCATTTTTCTCATGTGTGCTTTGTTGATGACATTATTTTATTCACAAAAGCGTATGTATCACAGATTCGAGTGATCCGCCGGGTCTTGGATTTTGTTTTGTCAATCTTGAGGACAAAAAGTGAGTCTAGAAAAATCTAAAATCTACTTCTCTAGGAATGTGAGTCATGAGCTCGAACGTCTAATTAGTCCAGAGAGTAGAATCAAGTCCACGAAAGATCTTGAGAAGTATTTAGGTATTCCAATAATGCAAAAGTGTATTAACAAAGACACGTTCCATGATGTGTTGGAAAGAGTTTCCACAAGACTTGCCAGCTGGAAATGTCAAACTTTGAGCCTTGCGAGTCAGATTACTCTGAGAAAGGCAATATTGACGTCAATTTTTGTGTTTACAATGAGTATTATTTAATTGCCTTCTTCGACTCGCAATGCTCTTGATAAGATATCTAGGTAGTTTATATGGGGTATTTGTGCCGAAAAAGCGACATCACTTACTCTCGTGGATAACTATTTGTTTGCCAAAACACAGTCAAGGCTCGGGTATTCGTAAGTCAAAAGAAATGAATTAGACTTTAATTGCTAGAGTAGGTTGAAGGCTATTACACGAGAAGACTAGTCTTTGGTCTCAGATTATTTGAAGCAAGTATAAGGTTACAAAGCTACATGATGAGAGTTGGTTTTGGAACTCTAATCTTGCATCCTCGACTTGGCAAGGTATATGTGTTGGGTTGCGAGAAGTGATACAACCAGGGATGTAATGTGTAGTGGGTAATGGGCGTACAATTTGGTTATAGGAGAACAAATAGTTATCGAATGTTGTGTTGCATGATAATACAATACAATAGATCCCTATAAAAGTGAAACACTTACGAGTGTGTGAGTTATGGAGTAATGGCGTCGGATGGGATATTCCTTGTATAACTCCGTTTGTTTCAGAAGGTATAAAATTACATTTTCTCTCGGATGTGGTGAATGAAAACTACAGAGGCTGCTGATCGTATGTTTTGGGGAGGGAATAGAAAATGGTCGGTTTACTGGTAAAGTTGGCGTACTCTTTCCTTAGGAGGAACACAACATAATCCCTGAAAATGGCTTCTTTCTTTCTTCACATATGGCGGGTCAAAGTACCTGAAAGCATTCATGTCTTTATCTGGTTATGCTCGCATCAAATCATCATGACCGAGGCCGAAAGATTATAGAGACATATTAGTGCTTCTGATGTTTGTTAGGTGTGTAAAGGCGTGTCAGAAACTATACTTCAATTCCTAAGAGATTGTCTGGCTATGCAATGCATATGTTTACGCCTTGTTCCTATACATGAGCAAAATCAGTTGTTTTGCCGATTCAATTCTTGTATGGTTACACAAGAACTTGGGTAAGGGTAGTGGCTTTGAGGATAATTAGAACATCACATTTGCGTTAGCTTGTTGGTGGGGTTGGAAGTGGAGGTGTGGAAATGTTTTTAGAGTTTAAGGATGATGTCGAGACCGAACCTAATTTCTAAAAGATATGAGGTCAAGGTGGGTTAAGCATGATATAAACAGTGTCGTGGGAGGTGTCTCACGACATGCTATAGCTGAGGGAGTGTTAGGTGACGAGTATGGTGAGTTGGTGGGAGGATTTTTGTAGAATATTGGCTCATGTACAACTCCGCTAACTGAGCTAGGGACTAGATAATTCGTTTTACTCATGTGTATAGGAAAACCAACTGTCTAGCCGGGTAGGTTGATTACTTAGTTTTCTCTTTACCTTTAGGTTATCATTCTTTTGATTTATCTCTAGATTGTGTCTAGGGGATCCTTGTTAGTGATTCTTTGAGTGTTGGAACATTACATAGTGTTTGCTTGTAGCTTCATTCTTTGATTTTATAAATAAAATTATGAGGAATTCCTCTAGTTTTAACCAAAAAAATAAAATAAATAACATTAAGTAAAGTCAATAATCGCATGATGTGGCTAATAATCTTCGAAAAGATAGAGAATTCTATGACATGTTGATATTGGAGCGATCTGGAATAGTCTCTGAACTATAACTTGGTAAATCTTGTTTATTGATTTACTATTATTAATAATCACATTTATAAGTAAATTTTTGTTTGTATGAATGTGTGATATATGTTTATACTATATCGATTTGAATTTGGGTGGATACATATGTAAGACTCACATCAACAAACCATGGCTTTAAAGAGTTTTTTTTTCCTTAAAGGGCAAAGGCTTTCTATAGTTAGGCACATGTTAGGTCTAAAATGTTAGAAGACTCACATCACAAACCATGGCTTTAAAGAGTTATTTTTTCCTTAAAGGGCAAAGACTTTCTATAGTTAGGCACATGTTAGGTCTAAATGTTAGAGGTGGTTTCATCAACCTCTTCGTCCGTCCACATAGCCAAAACGAACCTCAACCGAATTACAAACCTTAAGCTCAGCTCAAACACACATGCTATGAAGAAAAAGAATATTACCTAAAAGATATAATAAACTTCAAGGATGTGGATAAAGGAGATTTTGGAGAATAGATGAAAATATATTAGAGAATATTATCCCATATTGGAAGTTTGAAGGGATCTTCTCTAGTATATATAAGATATGGACTTATCCACTCATTGCCAGTTGTTTTTGAGTTGGAAGTCCATATTCAAATATGGTACCATAACCCACGATCCACATTATCCAACTCAATCTGACCCAAAGCTGGTCCAATTTTTGATAACCCAGACCCAAAATTGGTGTCGTCGATTCAGTCCTGAACATATAGAGACTAATGGCCAAAGAGCCATCATCTCAAAAGGGCATAATCGAATATTATCCCACATAAAAAGTTGGAAGGGATCCTCTCTAATATATATAAGATGTGGACATCTCCACTCATCGCCAATTGATTTTGAGTTGGAAGTCTATATTCTAATATGGTATCAGAGCCCACAATCTACAATGTCCAACCCGATCTGAT
>JAKUCM010008291.1:0-23588 GCA_023374145.1 Lepidium sativum
CCTACAAAATGGAAGCAAAACTTACATAAAGTAAAACTTAAATAACGGAAGAAAAACCTACATAATGGTGGCAAAATCTACATAAAGCAAAACATACATAACGGGACCAAAACCTATAGAATTATGGCAAAACCTACATAACAGGACCAAAACCTACATAACAGGATACTGTATGAGGGAAGCAAAACCTACATAACAGGACCAAAACCTATATAATGCAATACCTCTAGCACTTTCTCTACGCGAGCTGTGAGAGATGTGGTTGTTAGTGCCGCTTTTTTCCTCATATCTACGAACCACCTTGTTAACATGGACCTTATTGTATCAATAAGTTGCACAATTGGAAAAGTCCTAGCTTCACTCAAGGCTTGGTAATTGGAATAGTGCAGATGTTGAACCTATTACCGGAGAAATGTAAACGACTCCACAATCGAACATCAGCTTTAAGTAAATAAGCATGAAGAGTAGGATTGAGTTCTTGAATTTGTGCAAATAGGTCATTAAAATCTTGTAACCTATATGTAGTTGCCGCTCTTTTAAATAACTTGAAAGACTTCCCCCCCCCCCCCCCTGAACTTCAACAAGATGTTATTGTGCAAATGATAGGTACATATACCTCTACCAGCAAGTGGATATACTTTCTTGATCACATTGCTTATTGATTAATGCCTATATGAAATTATTGCTAATTCTTCATCATCTGGGGATCATACGGTTTAGTTGGCAAAAAAACCATTCTCAAGACTCATCTTCTAGGTGTCTACTACCCCGAACACAATTGGAAATATCAAAATTTCCATCTTGCATGGTAGTGGTAAGTAGTGTTTCTTTACATTTACCTTGCAAAAAGTGCCATCAACAACCACGACCTTTCACATAAATGGAAATCCCTAAATACTTACATCAAATACAATGAAGAGAAACTTGAATTTGTTGTCTTGGTCAACTTCAAGCTTTATTAGTGTGCCGGGATTCGCTCTTCTTATCAAGAATAAATACGCATGTAGTTGTTCATAAATGCTCTCGGATGACCCTATGACCAGCTGTTAGGCTTCCTTTAGGAACCGATGTGCCTTCGAATATTTCATCTACAAGACGACAAACCTACATAAGCGGAACCAAAGCCAACAAAAGGTAGGCAAAACCTACATTACTCCTCTTTTGTCGTATAACATTGCCCAATGGCTAAGTCTACATTACTCAATCCTTTACCCACAAACTCATCACTAGAAAAGAATTTCCTTTAATTAGAAGAACTGCTAATGTTCTCTCCACTACGAGCGTACTCTTCATCTCCAGAGCTGGCACCATTAGGATCATCGTAGTAATCAAACCTGCTTATTACGTTTTCATCATCTTCACCTGATTGTAGGGTTTTCAAAAACCTACAAGACTGATATGAAAACCTATTACACTTCTCGCTACAGACTCATGAAAACTTTCATCACGTACTACCTCTTCTCCTGATTCTACATCTCGTCTCTCATAAAATTTTAACACAAAGACGCATTTTTAACTCCTTGCCTTCTCCACAAAGATTCATATTAACTCAATATCAAATAAGTAAACAAGTGGTGTATCTTCAGGATGCATTCTCATTTCTTCATTCGGCCTCCTATAACTCAGAGCAACATCATATAATCGTTCACTCATCTCAAATTTCTTGCATACCTTTGAAACTAACTCCGCCAAGTTCTTTCCTGACTAAATGCGTATGAATTTGCTCCCACACAATTTATCAACATAAAAGAACCACCTATCTTCCTCAGGCCTCCATCTTCCACTAATTACTTCAACTTGATCCATTTGAAACTTGTGAAACATATAGACTATCAACGGCGATACCATTGAAGACAAATGTTAGGTGGAGGTTTAAAAATAGGGGTAAATTGGTCATTACATAAGACCTAGGTAACAATACATAACAAACCTACATTACATACATATCAAAATCTACAACGTTACTCAAAACCTACATAATGTATAGAAAAACTTACAAGTCATAGCAAAACCTACAAGTCATAGCAAAACCTATTGCACATAGCAAAACCTACATAACATATAGAAAAATCTACAAGTCGTTGCAAAACCTACTGCACATAGCAAAACCTACATAACATATAGCAAAACCTATTACACATAGCAAAACTTACATAACATATAGCAAAACCTATTGCATATAGCAAAACCTACTTAACTTGAACTAAAACCACTACAAGTAAACAGATGATTTGCTATGGAGATTTGCGATGCCAAAAAGGTGTCGCAAAAATACTTTACCATTGCGATATCCATGCGAGACCAAAGTGGACATCGCAATAGCCTAGCAAAATTGTGATGCCGAGAAAACGTCGCAAGGGTGTGATGCCATTGCGAGTCTTTTGCGACATTTATGCGAGGCCACAAAATATGTCGCAAAATCATTGCAAAGGTGCGACGTTGTGGCGAGACATTTTCTCCAACGCATGTTTGCTACAAATTTGCGTTGTTTTTGCGTGTGCATTTTGTGACATCGCAAATCCGTAGCACACCTTTTCATTTTTCCTATAAATATCCCCCACATGACAATGTATTTTGACACCAAACACGAATTTATAAGAGAAAGAATCTAGAAAGAGAAATTTGTGTTTGCAAAAAAATTCAAATAAATTACGATTCGGGAAATAATGACGTCGGAACATGAAATGTTTTTTTTACGATGATGGATGTATAACAGAAGGGATATAGAGACTAGAGAAGTGACGAAGGAGTTCCGAGATGGGTTGCAGGCATTTATAAATCAGGCGGCAAATAACCCACATACTCCAAATGATGGTAACATTTTTTGTCCACATTTAAAGTGCGGGAACAAGAAATATTTGAATATCGATATGGTAAAAAGACACGTTTATAATAGAGTATTTACTCCAAACTACTATGTCTGGTTTTCGCATGGGGAGGGATATAGTTTGGGTGCTGAAAGTAGTAATATGGGTGCTCGAGGTAATGATATTGATAGTCAAGAATATGATAATAACAACTATGGTGGTAGTATGTTTGAAAACTACGCTCATTTACAAGGATATATGTCACATGATATGGTTACAGATGCATATCATGGGTATTTTCCTAGTGTTGTTGAAAATATTACGGAAGAACCTAACCCGGAAGCAAAATTTTTTTATGATATGCTAGATGCTGCTAATCAACCCATCTATAAGGGATGTAGAGATGGTCTATCTAAACTATCATTAGCATCTAGGCTAATGTCTACTAAAAGTGAAGGAAACATAAGTGAGAGAAGTATGAATCAATTTGCTGATGTGCTTAAAGAGTATTTGCCGGAAGATAATAATTTTACTGAGAGTTATTATGAAATGCAGAAAGTGGTTGCGGTTCTAGGATTACCATATGAAATGATTGATGTTTGTAGTGAAAATTGCATGATTTTCTGGAAAGATGATGATAAGTTGCATGAATGCCGTTTTTGTGGAAAGCCAAGATACCGTGCAACGAAAGGAAGGACGCGTATCCCATACAAACGTATGTGGTACCTTCCAATCACTGATAGGTTGAAACAATGATATCAATCGGAGAGGACCGCATCTGCAATGAGATGGCATGATGAACATAAAGTAAATGATGGGGAGGTTACACATCCTTCAGATTCAAAGGCGTGGAAACATTTTCAAATGGTACATTCTAACTTCGCTAAAGAGTCAAGGAATGTATATCTAGGTTTATGCACTGATGGATTTAGCCCATTTGGTTTATCTGGTAGACAATATTCTCTATGGCCTGTCATATTGACACCATATAATCTTCCACGGGATATGTGCATGAAAAGAGAATTTTTGTTTATGACTATTCTAGTGCCAGTTCCTAGTCATCTGAAGCGTTCCCTCGATGTGTTCCTGCAACCTCTGATACACGAGCTTAAACAATTATGGTATAGGGGTATATGCACATTCGATTACGCGCAGAAGCAGAATTTCAACATGCGCGCTGTTTTATTGTGGACAATAAGTGACTTCCCGGCTTATGGTATGTTATCAGGATGGACGACACATGGAAGGTTATCTTGTCCATATTGTATGGGTTGGTCAGATGAATTTCAATTAAAGCATGGGAAAAAGTCATGTTGGTTTGACTGTCATCGTCGGTTTTTGTCCATGCATCATCCATATAGAAGGAACAAGAAATTGTTCAAGAAAAATAAGGTTGTGCGTGTTCCTCCACCAACACACATGTCAGGCAGTGAATTACTGGAGCAAATAGATCATTATGGTGCTCAGGAAACATGTGAACGTGGGGGTAATTGGTACATTATAGGAAACATGCCTGACGGATACGGTGAATCTCACAATTGGCATAAGAAGAGTATCTTTTGGGAACTCCCATATTGGAAAGATCACTTACTACAACACAATTTGGATTCGATCCACATCGTTAAATTTTTTTTGACAACATGATGAATACAATTTTAAATGTACAGGGCAAAAGTAAAGATAATCTGAAAGCTAGGTTGGACTTGGCCGAAATATGTGCAAGACCCGAACTACATATCACAATGGATGGAAAGCAACCGATTCCGATATTCCGTATGACAGGAGAAGTTAAACAAGCATTGTTTAGCTGGATTTCTTCTGATGTTAAGTTTCCGGATGGTTACGTGTCTAAATTTGCAAGGTGTATAGAGCAAGGGAAAAAAATATCTGTTATGAAGAGTCACGATTGTCATGTATTCATGCAGCGACTTATTCCTTTTGCATTACTTGAGCTGCTTCCAACTATCGTCCATGAATCAATCGCCGTTAAATGATTCTAATGTTTTGATTTGTTTAATTTGTCTACCTATTAAATTGATTGACTAATAATATTGATCTTATAATATTCAGGGATCGGTGCATTTTTTAGGGATCTTTGTACCCGAACACTAAGAGTGGATGACATTGCTCAATTAGAAAGTAACATTCCATTGTTGCTTTCCAATTTGGAAAAGATCTTTCCTCCTAGTGTATCTCACCAGAAGGATTTTCCCAATCATCTGCAGCAACCAGTGACCTGTGACAAATAGTCGACCGTCAGACACAAGAGTTGGATCGGACTAACACCGAGTTTGCCAAAGCTAAGAAGAAAATCACGACCTATGACCGTTTGTGGTCTATAATCGCCAAGAAGGATCTAGAGCTAGATGATGCATTTGCTGAGATGAATGCTGAAGAAGAAGACACCGGATCCGAGTCGGGAAATTTAGATCGCTCTGACGATTTTTGATTTTTTAAAAACCTTTTGTAGTCTTTTTTAATTTAATTTGAAAAAAAAACTTTTTAAATTTTATTTTATAATTTAAAATATTTTAAATTTTAGTTTTTTATTTAAATAAATTAAAAAGGGCGTCGCAAGGAAGTAGCAGCGCACGCCCTCACAAGGGAGAAGCAGGGTTGACCTCGCAAGAGAAGTGCGCTCCCTTGCAAAGGAGTCGTTGGGCGCGCTCCCGCAAGAGCGTCGCAGGCCGCTCTCCCGCAAGAGCGTCGCAGGCCGCGCTCCCGCAAGGGTGTCGCAGGACGCGCTCCCGCAAAGGCGTCGCAGGACGCGCTCCCGCAAAGGGAGTCGCAGGACGCGCTCCCGCAAAGGACTCGCAAAGCCTGCTAGGCCCTTGCGACACGCAACCAAGCTAGTCTTTTGCGACATTTTGTT
This sequence comes from Lepidium sativum, assembly GCA_023374145.1. Lineage (NCBI taxonomy): Eukaryota > Viridiplantae > Streptophyta > Magnoliopsida > Brassicales > Brassicaceae > Lepidium > Lepidium sativum. The sequence continues at coordinate 5,680 of JAKUCM010008291.1, forward strand.
TCCCTCGCAAGCCATGCGACGTCCCTGCTAGGAATGTTTGTTTGCGACACGCGAATTGCGACATTTATGTTGCCATCGCAATCGCGTTTCTTTTGGTATATTGCGACAGCCTTGCAGTGCCTTTTGCCATCGCAAATGGCGTGTTTTCTTGTAGTGAACCTACATAACGTACCATAAAGTATTTCACATAACAAAACCTACATAATGTACCATAAAGTATTTCACATAACAAAACCTACATAACGTGATTCAAAACCTACACAATAAACCAAAACCTACATCACATGTTCGGAACAAGACCTACATTTACTACAGTTTTTCTTTTTTTTACAAGCGGGTGACGTGTAATTACTCATTAATGACAGTTTCATAATATATTTTTTTTGAAAGGAAAAAATGGTAAAATAGCCTTATTTGACATTAAAAAATTAAATTTGTAATTTCAATCTTTCTGAACTAGAAATGTAATAACTCATCTTTCAAAACTATTTTAGTAATTCACCTTTAAATATTTATGTATTTTTGAGTTTTTTTGTTATTAAATAAGAGTAACTAATGGTATATATGAAATTATTAAACTAACAAGGTTAAAATAGTTAAAAAAATGGAAAGAGAAAAGTAGAGGTTATATTTGTAATTGACTCAAAAAATTAAATAATTTTTGAAAGAAACTTATTATTGTATCTGTAAATGATAACAACTGAGTTTATAGAATTGTAAAATTGTTGCATGTGTAAATAGTAACAAATGAATCTGTGAAATTGTAGAATTGATACATGTTACCCACATGAGCTTGGAATAATTAAACGTATTCAATAGACATTTACAAATATACAAAATGTTAATATTTTTAAAAAACATATCCAGAATTTCATAAATTTATGTTTGCTATTCTGATGAGAGCAGTGGACCTGTAGCCCATTCGAGATCTTCAGGTTACTATTTACTAAATTAGTTATAATCATTTATTGTAGATCTAATAACAAAGAAATGATAAAGTAAGGGATTTCTAGCTATTGAAAGAGAGGAATTAGTGGTGGCGATAACGCGACCTGTCAATATAATAAATCAAGAGGTTGTGACTTGGTCGACTTTTTGGCAAAATTTTCAGTTTACGTCGTCCATACCCACAAGAACTACGAAACACAGACTTTTACGTCACACGACCCATTAAACAATTGAACATCTCTATCATAGGACTCGTTCCTCTGCTTAAGACCACCATTTAATTTTTTTTATACACGTTATGAAAACAAAATAGACAAACCATTAAAATAAACCAATTAGACTAAAAGTTGCACATATCCAATGTCTACGTTGTTATTAATTCGTTTTGAAAAAGGTTATAAATGTTACCCATTGAAGAAGGGATAAAGTGGCAATATTTACATCAACAACCGAGTATCAGAAAATATCTTGTGATACGTCTAAAGCAACTAGCTCCGATTCTGTTGACGACGCCAAAGCTCAATCTAGGGTTCCAGCGATTTCAAACAAAAGGTTAACTATGAATATCAAGATGCTGTCAGGAGTGTGGTACGACACGTATCACATTTGGGCCGAGTTCTGAAGATCGTTGTTGGGCTGTCTTATGTTTCTGCTTCGAGGCCCATGTTTCTATGTTCTGGAAAAAGGCCCAAGTCCACTATTGAACTCTATTTTGGCTGTATGTTTGTTTCTGGTAAGTCATGGAGAGAGTTGTAGAGGATGTTGCAGTTCTTCTGACCTACAAAAGAGAGGCATGAGATCATGGTCAAAACCATAGAATGGAGTGAGAGATCAAAGAGTGACAATGGGAAACGGATTAGAGAGAGTTTAGAGAGAGTGTGAGTTTATCTTCTTCAAGTTCTTCTTCTTTCTTGGTTCGGATCTTTAATTTTGTTGTTGTCGGGTTTCTTTGACTCTTGTATCAACAAATCGTGAAAGTATAATCCATTGAGAGCTGGATCTTAGCTCTCCAAGACGTACCTTGGAAAGTTCATGCCTTGGGAATTTGTATTTCTTTGTCTTGGCTACTTTCTCCTTTCATCTTCCTAAGTTCCTTAACCTGCAAGAAAGAAACACAAGAAAACATTAGCTTCATTTCTAGATATTTTTCGTTACAGTGGTATCAGAGCTTTCTGGTTAAAAGGGGTAAAAAAAGGAAGCTGAATCTACTCATCTCTCTGGATCTAGTAAGGGATGTTAGAGTCAACGCTTGGAAGATGGGATGTTGAGAGGTTTGATGGAGAAGGAGACTACACCATCTGGAAACACAGGATCCTTGCTCAGTTAGAGATCTTGGGACTTGACTCGGTTCTTAGAATTGATGGAGTGTCTTCTTCACCTGCAGTAGAAAAAGAAGGTATTAAAGTTGACCCTAAAAGGTTAGACAAGGATAGAAGAGTCAAAAATCTGCTAAGTATGAGTCTTACAGATATGGTATTACGAACAGTAGGGTTGAATCACAAATCTGATCAGTCTATGTGGAACTCTCTGGAATCACAATACCAAGATAAATCCCTGCCTAACAGAATCTATTTAAAGCAAAGGTTGTTTAACTTTAAGATGGAAGAAGGAAAAAGGGTTAAACAAAAACATGGATAACTTTAACAAGTTGATATCAGATCTAAGTAGTTTGGATGTAGAGATAAGTGATGAGTATCAAGCTGTGATTCTCATGAATGGTCTGCCCTCACAGTATGCTCAACTTGTCCATACACTTAAGTACAAAGGATGACAAACTACTATATCTCTAAAGGAAGTTACAACTGCAGCTTACTCTTTGGAAGTGGAACTTAAGCAGAAGGGAGTCCATTTATCAAGACAAAGCGGTGAAGGGTTGTACTTTCAATCAAAACCGGATAATGAGAAAAAGAATAAAGGAAAAGCAAAGAAGATGGACAAGCAGAAGGAAAAGATTAGAGCTAAGAAAACTTGCTGGATTTGCGGGTCTGAGGGACATTTCAAGAAAGACTGTCCCAAGAAAGGTCAAGGAAGCACATCACAAGCAAATGTGGCTCAAGTCCTAGAAGAGGAACCTTTGATGCTGACTGCTTCAGAAATTAACTTAAGTGATAGCTAGATTTTAGACTCGGGATGCTCATATCATTTAACCTACAAAAATGACTTATTGTTTGAGGTTGAAGAGGTTTATGGGGGAAAGATTCTAATGAGAAATAATACACATTGTGTAATCACAACTATAGGAAAACTTAAGGTGGTAAATTGCAACAACTCAACAATTGTATTGACAAAAGTAAGATACTCTGCTATGGCTAAAAGAAATCTAATTTCTCTTGGTCAAATAGAGTCTCAAGGTTGCTGGTTTCAATCTAAGAACTTCAGACTTCAAGTGTTATATGGGGAAAAGGAAGTTCTAGCTGGAGATTATCAAGACACTCTGTACATTCTTGATGGAAAACCAGAAAAGGATCTGATGAACTCAGAAGGAAATGCAAATGATGCGGTCAATCAAATGGATAATTTATTATTATGGCATAGCATGCTTGGCATATGAGTGCAAAAGGTTTACAAGTTTTGGCTAAAAAGGAATTACTGAACATAGAAGCATCAGGGAAGCTTAAACAATGTGAGTTATGCATTCTGAGAAAATGTCACAAGACTTCGTTTCAAAGAGGAAAGCATATTTCAAAGGAAAAATTAGAATATGTTGATTCGGATCTTTGGGTTTATCCTAATGTGACACCAAGTCTCTCATGGTGTCACTACTATATATCATTTGTAGATGATTTTTCCAGAAAGGTTTGGATTTATTTTCTAAGGAAAAAAGATGAAGCCTTTGACAAGTTTGTTGAGTGGAAAATTCTGGTGGAAAATCAGAGTGAAGGAAGTTGAAAACTCTTAGAACTGACAATGGTTTGGAATATTGTAACCAAATATTTGAAGATCATTGTAAAGCTCATGGAATTAAGAGACATAAAACATGTCCTTACACCCCTCAACAGAACTGTGTGGCAGAGAGGTTGAATATAACAATACTGAAAAAAGTGAGGAGTTTACTAAGTGAGACAGGTTTGGGGGAATCTTTCTGGGCTGAGGCAGCTTCAACTGTTGTGTATATGATTGACAGATAACCTTCAGTACCTCTGGGTTTAGAGATACCAGAACAAGTATGGACATTCATGAAGCCTGATTATTCTCATATGAAGAGGTTTGTTTATTTGGTGTATTATCATCTGGACCAGGGAAAGTTGAAACCTAAAGGGATTTTTATGGGTTATCCTCAAGGAGTAAAGGGTTACAGAATATGGAATAGTGATGACAGAAAATGCCTCATTAGTCGGAATGTAACCTTCTGGGAAAATTTCTTGTACAAAGACATTAACAAGAACAGAGATGTTGATGATAAAGAAAGAGAAACAAAAGAGAAGAATATAATGATTCTTGGAATTAGAATAATGGAAGGGAATCACTTGAAGAAAGTGAAGTGTTTCCGGAAAATCAAGGAGATGTGGAATCTGATGAAGAACCAGAATCAGAAGATCCACATATATTACAAAGGAGCTATCACCTAGCTAGAGACAGAGAAAGAAGGTTGAACATTAGACCTCCAAGCAGATTTGTTGACAGTGATGTTGCTGAAATAATAGAAGAAGAAGAAGAACCAAAAACGTTTCAAGATGCTATGAGAAGCAGAGAAAAGGAAAATTGGTTAAAGGCAACATATGAGGAGATGGAATCTTTGTTAAAGAATTCCACTTGGAAACTCATTGAAAGACCAGAAGGTCAGAGGACCATTGGAAGTAAATGGGTGTTTAAACGAAAACCTGGGATTCCTGGAGTAGAAAAACCTAGATTTAAAATGAGGCTTGTGGAAAAAGGGTATTCACAAATAGAGGGAGTTGACTACCATGAAGTTTTCTCTCCAGTGGTAAAGCATACTACTATAAGACTCATCTTATCTATAATGGTAAATATGGACTTTGAGTTGGAACAACTAGACGTGAAAACTGCTTTTCTACATGGTTTTTTTGGATGAAAGGATTCTAATGGAACAACCTGAAAGGTATTCTAAAGGGAACAAAGTCTGTTTACTACAAAAATCTCTGTATGGTCTTAAACAGTCACCTAGACAATGGAATTTGAGGTTTAATCAGTTTATGAAGGCTAAAAAGTTTTCAAGGAGTCAGCTGGATAGTTGTGTCTACACGAGATCCTATGGTCAAGGTAATTTAATATATCTGTTGTTGTATGTTGATGATATGTTGATTGCAGCAGAAGATATGAAAGAAATACAGAAGGTTAAAGATTTGTTAAATGATGAGTTTGAGATGAAACACCTAGGATCAGCAAAAAGGATCCTAGGCATGGATATTATCAGAAACAGCTTTTGCATTTATCTCAGGAAACTTATATTAAAAAAGTTTTAAGAGTGTTTTTTAATGGTGATCTAAAGACAGTTCATACACCCATAGGGTGTCAATTCAAGCCAAAAGCACTCAAGAAGAAGATAAAGCAAATGCATAAAGAGAAATGAGAGGTGTACCTTACTCCAATGTTGTGGGGAGTCTTATGTACGCGATGATCGGAACCAGACCTGATATAGCCCATGGAGTTGGTCTGGTGAGTCGTTTTATGAGTGCACCTAACAAGGAACACTAGAAAATGGTTAGATGGATTCTGAAGTATCTAAGAGGAAGTTCTGCTCATCATTTAACATTTTAAAAAAATCTAAGGATTTTAAGATTGAAGGATTTTGTGATAGCGATTATGCTACTGACCTGGATCGAAGAAGATCTGTCACCGGATATGCTTTTCAGGTCGGAGGTAACACTGTGAGCTGGTGATCTGGCCTGCAATCAATAATGGCTTTATCAACCACGTAAGCAGAATATATGGCCTTAACAGAGACTACAAAAGAAGCTTTATGGCTTAAACGGATTGCCTGTGAACTAGGGTTTCCTCAGGAAAAGGTGGAGCGCTTCTGCAATTCGTAAAGTGCGATCTGTCTTGCGAAGAACAGCGTGTTCCACGAGAGGACTAAGCACATCCAGACTCGGTACTTCTTTCTCCGAGATGTGATGGAAAAAGGAGATCTCTTGATATCGAAGATCGATACCAAGATTAATCCAGCTGATATCTTGACGAAGTCGGTCTCAGTAGAGAAGTTTGAAGAAGCAAGAAGTCGCCTGAGGGTGCTCAGAGACTGCAACTAGTTCATCTTTTTGGACTAGGGTTCCGACATGAGTGATGTCGGGGAGAGAAGGGGAAAGTGAATCGGTTCAGATTCTCTTTTGCACGGGTGAGTGATACACATCGAGGTGGAGAAATGTGGTACGACGCGTATCACATTTGGGCCGAGTTCTGAAGATCGTTGTTGGGCCGTCTTATGTTTCTGCTTCGAGGCCCATGTTTCTATGTTCAGGAAAAAGGCCCAGGTCCACTATTGAACTCTATTTTGGCTGTATGTTTGTTTTTGGTAAGTCATGGAGAGAGTTGCAGAGGATGTTGCAGTTCTTTTGACCTACAAAAGAGAGGCATGAGATCATGGTCAAAACCGTAGAGTGGAGTGAGATATCAAAGAGTGACAATGGGAAACGGGTTAGAGAGAGTTTAGAGAGAGTGTGAGTTTATCTTCTTCAAGTTCTTCTTCTTTCTTGGTTCGGATCTTTATATATATATGTATTTATTATGCTAATGAAATTCAAGGAAGAAAGTTCTTTTCTTCACGAACGTTCTCTCTTATACTCTCACAATCGAAATCTCTTCTCCGTACTCTTACAAAACTCTCATGGTATCAGAGTGTTAAGCTCTTGAGACCTTCTCTAATTCCGCTACTCAATACACTCTACAAACTTTGTTACTCTTTTTCCATAATTCTTTTCCAGAAAATCAATCTTCTCTCTCAAAATTTCTTTGAAAAACTTCAATGGAAAATTCCAAAAACTTTGGTGTTCATGTGACACTCAAAGGAGTGAATTATGTGTTTTGGTCTAGGACCGTAAAATCTGTCTTAATTGGCCGAGGACTTTGGGACCATGTCGAGGTGGGTGCTCCAACGAGGTTGGTCCAAATCGAAGGAAAAGCCAAGGAAGGGAAGGAAAACAAGGCATTTGAGGCAACAATTATACATGAAGGAAAATGGTAACGATATGACCAAGTGGTCCTCATCATCTTACAAAGCTCAATCGATCCATCCATCCATGAGGCTTACTCCTATTGTGAAAGCTCCAAACACCTTTGTGATACACTCAAAAAGGTATATGGGAACTTGTCTAATCTTAGCCGAGTTTATGAGGTAAAGAAGGAATTAAGTAAGCTAAAACAAGAAGAAATGGAGTTCACTAAGTGGTTTGGGAAGTATCGGTCACTTTGGGCCAAACTTGAGATCCTTAGACCGCCCACCGTGGATCTAAGGGTACTAAGTGAAATAATGGAACAAGACAAGGTCTTTGGACTCATGAAGAGCATCAATGAAGTCTACAATGATCTCATTCGCCATCTCCTAAGGTCGGAAAAACTCCCAAGCTTGGAGGAGGTTTGCGGGTTCATCCAAAGGGAACAAGGAAACCGAGGCCTTCTTGGTGGAAATGGGGTGCTCGTTATGGCCAATAAAGTGGTCTATCGACAAGAAGAGAAATAAGTATGGATGTGTGATAATTTCAAGAAAAAAGGACACTCCAAGGACCGATGTTGGATCCTACACCCACACCTCAAGCAAAACCGTTGGGAGCAAAACAAAGGCAAACTGGCCAATCTTGCACACGGGGAGGATGATGGATCTAGGACCGAGGAAGGATCGACCAAACATGCTATGGTGCTGGCCAAAGCAATGTTGGTAAATCATGAAGAATATGTGAAGAAATTCGACCTTGCCGAGCTTATTAAATCCATCAATGCACTTAAGGATTCATGTAACTCTTCTTTTGTGTCAAAAATTAACACACCTATTATTGTTGATTCGGGAGCAACACACCATATGATTAGGAATAAAAATATACTTGAGAACATTAAATCGGCCAGAGATAGTGTAGAGATAGCTAATGGTACTAAAGTTCCAATTAAGGGAATATGAAACTTACGACTATTTAATAAATCTTCTAGTGCTTTTTATATGCCTAAATTCACATCCAATCTATTAAGTGTGAATAAAACCGTGAGTGATTTGAAATGCAAAGCTATCTTTGATCCTAACAAAGTTTATTTTCAGGATATTGAGACAAATCAAATCCTTGGAGAAGGAGCCGCTAAAAATGGATTGTATCTCCTAGATGAGTATAGTTGCAATCCGCATCTATCTTGTTTTCTAGTATTAATGTTAGTGAGAATGCCCTATGACATGCTAGACTTGGGCATCCTCATAGTCAAGCTTTAAAATTATTGTTTCGTAATGTGTTATTTAAGAACGATGAGTGTGAAGTATGTATTCTTGGTAAACATTTTAAATCGGTTTTTCCCAAATCTTCTAGCACTTACAAAAATTGCTTTGAGTTAATACATTCAGATGTGTGATCATCACCATAAGAGTCTAGAGAAAATTAAAAATACTTTGTCACCTTTATTGATGAAAAATCTTAGTATACTTGATTAACCTTATTACCTTCCAAAGATAGGGTGTTAGAAGCATTCACAACGTTCCAATTATATATGACTAACCAATACAATGCCAAGATTAAAATCTTAAGGACAGATAATAGAGGAGAGTATATGGGACATACATTCCAACAACACCTCACAAAGCTCGGAATAATGCTCCAAACAAGTTGCCTTTATACCCCACAACAAAATGGTGTTGTTGAACGCAAAAATCGACACTTAATGGAGGTTGCAAGAGCCATGATGTTCCTCACAAATGTACCACGAATTTTTTGGAGTGATGCGGTCATAACAGCATGTTATGTCATCAACCGTACTCCAACAAAAGTGCTCTGAGATCTTACTCCCTTTGAGGTACTCAACAAAACTAAACATCATATTAATCATTTAAGAGTTTTTGGGTGTGTTGCATTTGTCTTAGCTCCCGGGGAGATGAGGAACATACTCGAAGCCAAGAGCATGAAGGGTATTTTCCTTGGGTATTCCACAACACAAAAGGATACAAGTTCTATGTACCCGAGACTCGAATGATACATGTGTCCCAGGATGTCAAATTTATGGAAAACAAAGGTTACTATGTTGAGAAAAATTGGGAAGATGTCTAAGGCCTATCTAACTCATGTTTGAACCAAATCAACACCCTTTGGGTGGTCCTTGAGTGAATGGGAGCCCGTGCTCCGAAAAAAGAACAAGAACCGAGCTCCCGCTCTTGTCGGAACTTCTGCTCCCTTCAGAACAGCTACTCCCTTCGGAACGACAACACGCCTCGGGACAATCACACCCGGGGCAGCTCCCCACAGTGATATACATGTGAAACCAATAGAGACGTGCCCCATCACGGTTCCCACGCCCTTGATATATCCGGCAGGACGCTCACACCCCGAAGGAATCCCCGGACGAAAACGCCCCGAATGGGAAACTGGACCCAAACTCCATGAAGACGCACCAGCTGAGTTTCCAGCACTCGAGGGCCAGCAGTTGGGTCGGGCTATTATTGAAGTCCCGGTTGCCCCATTAAGGAGAAGTCAAAGGGTCCGGAAGGCAAAGGTACACTACAACAACAATGTGGTAGCCCAAGGTCTCTATGTAACATCATGCGTTCATGACCACACTTGATCAACAATTTGTGCCTAAGTCCTATGAAGAATCAAAGAACCATAAGGTATGGCATGATGCCGTCGATGGTGAAAATAATGCAATGCAACACAACTGCACTTGGGAGGAATCTTCGGTTCCCCTCAGCAAAAAAGCGGTATCATCTAGATGGCTCTTTACCATCAAATTCTAGAGCAATGGCCAAATTGAAAGGCATAAGGCACGTCTCGTGGCACGTGGGTTCACCCAAACCTATGGAGAAGACTAGCATTACACATTTGCCCCGGTAGCCAAACTTCACACGGTACATGTTATACTTTCATTAGCTACTAACCTTGGTTGAGATTTGTGTCAAATGGATGTGAAGATGACTTTCCTCCAAGGGGAACTTGAAGACGAAGTCTACATGTAACCTCCATTGGCATTAGAGCATATCGTTACCCTGGGAAATATTCTCCAACTTCGCAAAGCCATATATGGACTCAAACAATCTCCACGTGCTTGGTACCACAAATTGAGCCTTACACTCCGGGATCAAGGATTTTGGAAGTCCAAAGCCGATCACACATTGTTCACACTTCAAGGTACAAATGATATTGTAGCAATTTTAATATATGTTGACGATATCATTATCACCGGTGACAACAATGATGGCATCCAAGATATTAAAGCTCACCTCAAATCGGTATTTGATATCATAGATTTAGGACATATTAAATACTTTCTTGGGATCGAGGTATGCCAAAGCCATGATGGCCTCTTCTTCTCTCAAAGAAAGTATGCACTAGATCTCTTCCATGAGTGTGATGTAGGTAACAATGTGTCTAATACACCATTTAAGGACGCCTCCAAAGTCATGTGCAAGGGGAGAATGGTGAACACTCTCGGTTTGAGGATGCACACCAATATCGGAAAATGGTGGGGAAACTCATCTATCTTACAATCACCCGTCCGGATCTATGATATGCCATCAACCAAGTAAGCCAAAATATGCAATCTCCAACTATGATTCATTGGAAAATGGTGGAACGAATCCTTAGGTACATCAAAGGAACTCCGACACAAGGAATATGGATGGGAAGGAATGAAAATACCACTCCGGTTGGATATTTGTGATGCGGATTTGACTGGGGATATGCAAGATCGCAAGTACACAACTGATTATTGCACATTCCTTTGAGGCAATTTAATCACATGGAAGAGCAAGAAACAAAAGGTGGTATCATGCTCTAGTGCGGAAGCCGAGTATAGAGCAATTAGGAAACTTACGGATGAACTCATATGGCTAAAGGCATTACTCAAAGACTTGGGAGTTGACATACACGAACCAATCACAATGCATTGTGATAACCAAGCAGTCATACACATTGCATCAAATTCGGTGTTCCACGAAAGAACAAAACACATTGAAGTGGATTGCCACAAAGTTTGAGAGAAGGTGGAACAAGGAGTAATCTTACCTTGCTTCCACAAGAGCACAAATTAACTTGTAGACATATTCACTAAGGCTGCAAGCCTAAGAGAATGTGAATTCATCCACTCAAAACTTGGGCTCATCAATATGCCAAAACCGTGACAATGAACCACACTATTTTTCCCTTAGATGGCTTTGTCCCAAAGGGTTTTCCTCTAAGGTTTTTAATGAGGTGGTGAGTCACAACTTTCGAGCTTGAACCTAAGATCATAGCTTCAAGCTTGAGGGGGAGTGTTAATTTGAAGAGCTAAGGCCGAAGGAAAATTGCAGAAGAAGCGAACCAAAAGAGACGTGGAACACAAGCAACCAAGGAAGTTAGGATGAGACGAGAAAGGCTAAGGAAACCTTAGCCTTCCAAGGAGCCGTTGATATTGTCCAGAGGTCCGAAGGGAAACATTGGAGGCACTAGAACGCCTGGTCCTCACACGTGAACAGAAAAGACGCGACCGCCTCGGGATGTGCGAAGCGCCTGCGACATGCGCTCCTCGGGAAGAGTGGGCGCCTTCTCTCTTCTTTCCTTTTATAAGTTGTGTTGTATTCTAGTGTATTGACTGTATTAGATGTATAGAGTCTATATATATGTATGTATTATGCTTAATAAAAATCAAGGAAGAAAATTCTTCTTCTTCACAACACATTCTCTCTTAAACTCTCAGACTCGAAATCTCTTCTCCTTACTCTTACAAAACTCTCAGTTACTTCTATAAAACAAGTCTTAAATCCTTCTGCTAGTTGGATGGGGGCTTCTAAGCTGGAAAAAAAGAAAGAGGAATCACATGGAGAAGAGAGTTACGATCCCATGAATTGTGGCCATATATCTGAGAGTAAGGATGGCCATGAACTCCAAAACACAAAACATTGTGAACACTTTGGAACAACAGAAGAAACCAAACAAAGGAAAATAAGGAAAAGGCACAAAAGTTTCAGACGAGTCAGCGACATCTCGTCCCATGGCATCAACCATTTAATATGCTTTTGATGGTTTTATGATTAAAGTACTTTCATGGAATTGTCACGACATTGGTAGCCCAATTTCTTGTAATTATTAGAAGGATTTATAAACAAGTTAAATTTGATTTTCTATTTCTAATGAAAAAAAGATGATCACATGGAGAAGTTATTAGGTGATTTTCACTTTGACAACATGATTACAGTTGAAGTGGTTGGAGCTAGTGGGGGTCTTTCATTGTTTTTAACAATCTTTTCAACGTAGCTCTACACTGCGAGGATAAAAATATCCTAGAAATATCTTTAGATCTAAGAGGCACAAAGACGTTCTTTTCGTTCCTATATGGAGACCCCGTTTATAATTTACGGGAGCATGTTTGGGAAAGATTAAATTAGAGTGGAGTTAACCGCCTTGAACCATGGTTCATAATTGGTGATTTAAACGAAATATCAGGACATCACAAAAAAAAGAGGGTAGATTTCAGAGCTTATTCATTTTAATATGATGCTACAAAATTGCAGATTTATAGAATTTTCCATGTCTTGGTAATACATCATGGCAATGAAAGATAATGATATTAAAAGAAGAACCGGTTTTGAAAAAAGATAGATTGGAAAGCCAGGTTTTGAAAAGAGTGTAAGGATAGGTTGGACTCCATATGCAAATTTATGAGGAAACCGAATCTCCCATAAAATCTCAACCTGTAGAAGAGAAATATCACGATGGAGGAAAAGACAAGTAATTCCCAGGTTTTGGAAACAGTGTGAGGATAGGTTGGACTCGATATGAAAACTTACAAAGAAACCGAATCCCCCACAAAATCTCAAAGAGGTAGAAGAGAAATATCACGATGGAGGAGATGAAAAACTTAGACTAATGCCCCATAGTGGAAATTCAACATGTATCCTCTGATTTATGCTTAACTTACAAAGAGGAAGAGACATACTAGAAATAAAAGAACCGTAACAAATGACTTTAGGAAGGGGACAAAAATACATGTTATTTTCATGCACAGACAAAATAGAGAAGAGCCAAAAACAGGATTATAAGACTTTTTAATGACCAAGGACAATGGATGGACCAAGAAGAGGATATAAAAAAGAAACACTACAATACTCTAATACCTTATTCTTTTCGAGTGGTACTACATATTTTAATACCTCCTTGGACGGTATTGAACCTATTGTAACATATGAAAATAATACACAGATTCTAGCAGGAGCGTAGGAAGAGGAAATTAAAAAAATTGTTTTTATGATTAATTCTGGGAAAGGTCCAGGACCATATGGGATAAGTCTCTTTTCTTTCAGCAATTCTGGAATTTAATAAAAGACAATGTAGTAAAGCTTGTGAACGATTTCTTGGAGATGAGACTATTTGATAAGGATTTAAATCTTATGAATATTTGTTTGATACCAAAGAAAACACGACCTACAAAAATGACAGAATTTTGACCCATCAACCTCTGTAATATTGTATACAAAATTATATCTAAAGTACTGTGCATGTGGATGAAAAAGATATTACCTCAATTAGTATTAGATACTCAATTAGCTTTTATCTCAGGATGATTGATTTCAGATAACATATTGATCAATTAGGAAATGTTCCATGCCCTAAGAACGAACAAAAAGGTGAAGAGTGCATATATGACTGCCAAAACAGATATGAGCAAAGCCTATGATAATATAAAGTGGGGTTTTGTGACCAAACGTTTACTAAAAATTGGTTTTCATGAACGTCAGGTTAAAGGGGTTATGCACTATGTTACTTCGGTACACTTCTCTGTTCTCATAAATGGGGTACCAAGAGGAAGTGTAATACCTCATCGAGGTCTACCACAAGGTGACTCTTTATCCCTATATATGTTCATTCTCTGCACATAAGCTCTTATTGAAAAATAAAGACGTGTTAAAACACAAATGCAGCTCACTAGGATATCAGTTGCAAAAACAAGCCCGACAGTAACCCATGTGTTATCTGCAAACGATAGCCTATTCTTCTGTAAAGAAAATATCAAGGAATAATCTATGATTTTACATGTCTTATCATAATATGAGAAAGTATTGGGACAACAAATAAATTACTCTAAATCCTCTATTCAATTTGTCAAATATGTGGATCTTATCACAAGAAATGATATTCAAGACAAATTGGAGATTAAAAATCTAGGCGGTGTGTACCTACCTAGAACTACCAGAAGGATTCAAAGGTGCTAAAACTAAAGTTTTTGCCTTTGTAAAAGAAAAATAAATGCGAGAATTAACCTAGTCAGCCATATTCCTTTCAAAAGGTAGCAATGAGGTTCTAATTAAATAAACTCTCACGGCTATACCATCCTATGTTATGTCTTGTTATCGGCTCATATGAGGAGGTCACTTCCAAGATTTCAGCAACTATTGCTAATTTTTGGTGGCACAAATCAGAAACATCAAGGGGCATTCATTGGGTAGATGGGAGTGATTATGCAGACGAAATGTGGTTTAGGATTTAAAGCAATTGAGGAACTTAACTATGCTCTACTTGCTAAACAATTATGGTGCATACTTAATCATTCGAATTCATTACTTGCAAGTGTCCTCTAGGGATGATATTTTGCGAGTTCCTCTAGTACCTAGACCCTTATATTCACCTTCCTATGGGTGGAGAAGCATTATTTCTGCGCGCGCTTTAATCATGAAATGCCTGATAGTGAGAGTGGTAAATGGGGATTCCATCAAGGTTTTGCGTGACCCATGGATACCAGATACATTTCCACGACTGACATCAGGAGCATGATCAAATATTTACCCAGATATGACAGTGGCAAACCTAATTAACTCAAGCTCCCGTTTATGGCGAGAACTTTGTTTCAGTAGATGTTTAATTTGAGGGATATATATTTAATTATGAGGATTCATATTCCATGCATACCACCCGAGGATCGCTTAGGATGGCATTATACCAAGACATGATTATACACTGTAAAATCAGGATATTGGGCGGAATGTTACATCACGGAGCAGTCAATGGAATCCTTTTGTCCACATACACACGATTTAAAGGCTCAAGTATGGAAAGTGAAGGCTCCACATAAGATTAAACATTATCTATGACAAGTTATTTCATAACAACTAGCGGTCAAATCGAATCTTGTACATCAGGGAATCAATTGTGATGTCCGCTGTGAAAGATATGGTGCATATATGGAAACAATAAATCATGTTTTATCTGAATGTCCTTCAGACTGCAAGTATGAGCTTTGTCCAAAATCCCTACGGGTCAAAGTTTTCCAGGGCCTTCCATTTTCTCTAGTATGGACCACTTACTATGGCGACTTACTAAGTCGACATTTTCAAAAAGTTTTTCTTGGATATTATGGTTTCTTTTAAAGGCAAGGAATGAGAAAGCTTTTATGAATAAAGATAAGGATCTACATGATTTAGTATTAACGGCAGAATCAGAAGCGATGGCCTAAGAGGTATCCCAAAAAGACGGATCCAAGGCGAGTGAGGGGGAGGAGGGTGACAACATTAATTCCTGACACCGAAACGAGGCAATTTGTAGACCATCTTTGGTTAATTAGGTTTTCACTGGACACAAGTGTATTGTAGACGCTTCTTGGAATGATTCAAATATTTTCACAGGATTATGGTGGTATTGTTTTACATTCGAGAGTGAAGGTGTAAATTTGGGAGCTCAAAGCATAAGACGAAGCCTTTCGGCTTTCACTCGGAGTTTGAGGTATTATTATGGGCTATGAATGCCTTGTATCACTACAAATCTTGGAGGTAGAGCTCCTTGTGGATTTCTTGGAGCTTGTGAAGATGATAGAGGACCCCTCTGAGTGGCCAAATTTTCAGCCTTATCTTGAGTATTTCTTGCGACTTCAAAGTTTTTTAGTGAATGTCTCCTAGTTCAAATCCTCGGGCACTCAACCACAAAAGTGACTTCCTAGCTCGCCGAGTTTGCGGTTTTTCTAGGAATCCAGTCAACGTCCCGTTTTGTTCAAAAGTAAGTTAAGTTGGCAAAAAAGAAAAAAAGGAATAAAGTCTAGAGCTAGAGTAGAACAAGGTAATTAAAAGAAGAAAGAATAATTTTACAACTCGAATCCTAAACACTATAGCGTGGAGTTTTGGACAATAGTATTGAGTATCGGCAAAAAAAAGTTATATAGTTTTTCTTTGTTAAAAAATTATGAAATTATTGTATATGTAAATGTTAACAGCTGAATTTGTATAATTATACAATTGTTGTATATGTAAATGGTAACTGCTGAGTTGTGGAATTGAGTAATAGTTAGATAGTTAGAACAAGTATTTTTTGAGAGAAAATATTTTAATGAGAATTTTCTTGTTTTGAACATATAATCATTCGCAAAACGATATTTGACATATATTACCACCAACACTAAAATGTAACAATAAAAACAAATATTTTCTGAAGATTGCTTCTTTTTTTGGTTTGAGCCAGTATGCGTTTGATTTGACAAAAATTTTAGTTTCTGAGACTAAATTAAGCTAGTCAATAGTCTATCTAGTGTCGATTTTTCAGACTAACTCTGCTTGTTGTCTCTCTGTTGCTCTCAGATTAGTATTAAGCATCTAGTTATAGCTTATCCTCGTCTAAAAATATAGTCATGAGCAGTGGCGGACCTATGATTATTTGTTACCAAGTTTAATATATCAATTAAGAAGAAGAAAACATCAAAAGAAATATAAAAATGGACATCGAACCTAGATTTGGGGGGGTTCAGTAGGAGAAACTAACCAATTTTGCTGCAAAATTTTAACAACATATATGCACTGGAAAATTTTTAAACAGATTTAAGGGGGTTATTTGAAACCCTATGTTTCTTTTTTTTTTTGATAAGAATGTAAATATTTCATTTAATGAAATTATTAGGAACTACACAAGGTTTATCCTACAGATTGGTCCCATGCCAAAAAAACGTTTAAAAAACACTTACTACCTTGTGAATCCAGCACTGGTTGGGAGCACTTTAAGCCAAATACGGTATGGTCATTTAAGGGTTTTGGTTAGTTGCGTTTGGGTTGCTCGACTGTATTTGAGGCTTTAATCACTTACTACGTTGTCCTCCTCTTCATCAAGTTCTCGGATCGGCATCTCCATATGCTTTTATACTTTTATGTTTCCTTCCATTTTTGTCTTGTTGTTCTTATTTTCATTGTTTGTTTTTTATGTAATCCATGCTATATTTCTTCCATATTTCAATACAAAATTTTTTATTAAAAAAGCAAACATTCCTATACTAAAACTACGACTTTTTTTTTCTTGGATCTTAGTTATAAAGTATTATCTTCTATGTTTTAGACGATATTAAAAATCAATTTATCACAACTATATATTTTTTTTTCTTAATCTGTTATGGTTTTTAGTGTTACGTATTCTTTTCAATATTGTAAAAAAAAATCATAGTTGAATATAGAGTGCCACAACCCGACGTGGTACCCAAAACATACATGGATACATATTAATTATTCCGTTGGTCATATTTATATAAGTTAATCATCTTTCTGGTAACATTTGTCATATGTAAATTGTAAAACCATTAAAAACATTATTTCGTTATAGTAATGATTTTACTCCAATTTTAGACAAGGATTTTCCACGTGGCATAAACCCGTATAAATGATTGGAGAAGCTAAAAAAGACTTCTTACTGTGCCTCCTACATTCGCGCTCCCTCCGAACACAAAAACCCCAAATAAGTCCCCAAGAAAATCATTTTTGTTTTTTGTTTTCTAATCTGTTCCGAAATATTTAATTATTAAAACATTAATCGTGTTTCAAGTCATTATTATTATCGCTAATCAAATCAAATCACATTCCCATCACGTCTCTATGTTTTCTC
>JAKUCM010008292.1:0-19504 GCA_023374145.1 Lepidium sativum
GGTATATAGTTATTGTGTATATATATTATATTGTGTTGCTACTATAAATATTATAATAGAAGTCAAGGACGAGTTCAAGGCCGCCTTGTTGATGGATGGTGCTTCCAGATTCTCTTTCCTTAAGGAGAGATGATGGAGAATGTCTTAATGAGAGGTCCTTAGTCCTTTCCTGATCGAATGTTGGTTCTGCAAAGATGCTACCCCTTTTGGGTGCAGATCCGAGGCATTCCCCTGTGGTATTTGAATCTGAATGTTATCAATCATATAGGTCGAGCATTGGGTGATCTCCTTGACACTGATTATACAGCTGAGGCAACAATGAGGGTTGAGTTCGTGCGTGTTTGCCTGAATCGGAACATTACTCATCCTTTGAGGTTTCAAAGACACTTTCAATTTACTGTCAGGATTAATACTCTGCTGCAATTCCGCTATGAACGTCTTCGTGGCTTTTGTGAAAGTTTGTGGGATGATGACACATGATCCTGAAGCGTGTATTATACAGAATGGTGGTGGTGTTTCTTCTACTAATAGTAATACAGCCTCTGGTGATGACATTGATCGCAGAAATGTCACATGTGTTCAAATTCGTGAGCTAAGTCTTGAACACTCCAATGCTCGAGCTTCTCCTACCGATGTGCCTGTGGTGTGTCGATCTAATCCCCTTCAGGAATAGTGGGCCTGGAACAAATGGGCCTCGGTTGGTCTCATTGTGTTTTTGGTCCAATAGCTTTCCCTTCTGTCTTTTGAAGCCCAAGCCCACATGGTGATGGTGATGGTCTTCGGTTTTGAAGACTAAAGAGGGACCAGTCAAAGCATGAGGTATGCTATGGTGTAGGCTCTGTAATAAAAGCAGAGCAAGGGTCTTTCATGTGAGTAGCATGAGAGTTAGTCGAAAATAGAGAGAAGAGAAGAAGAGAGGAGAAGACTTACAGTGTAGTGGAGAAGCTTTCGATCTCTTTGGTATTCACCTTCTTGTTTTCGGTTTATAGAAGCACTCTGTGTGTATAGAGTTTCTTGTATGTACTTTGGATCAATTGTCGAACCTTGATAGTGGATGGTCCGTGAGCTTTGCTCACCGAGATGTACCATGGACTTACAACCCATGGGAACTCGTAAATATCTTGTGTCTTGAGCTTCCTAAAATCTGCAAACATCACAAGCAAACATCATAAGTTAACAATACAACAAGCGAGAAATACTAAACACATAACTAAGGTTTACAACAAGTGGTATCAAAGCAAGGTTCAAGGCTCAGAAGGTATTTCCATTCTCAGATCTTACTGTGTTTTGTTAGAGAGATAACGTCGTTAGAAGGGTTAACTATAGAACCTACCCAAGGAAGATTTTAAGTTAAAGGAGTTTAATGGTGAAGGGGATTTCTCTCTCTGGAAGTTTAAAGTCTTAGCTCAGCTGGAAATTTTGGGTCTTGATTCACCACTATTACCCATCTACCTGGAAGAAGAAGATGGCTATGAGCTAAAAGAAGAAACTAAAGGTAAAGACGTAAAAGGTAATAAAGATACCAAAGAGGTAAAAGACACTAAGAAGACCTCAGAGGAGTTGTTTGCTAAGGCCAAAACAGATCCGATGTTCAAGGATAAAGATAAGAGAGCTAAGAACCTGATCGGTACAAGTTTGTCTGACAATGTGTTAAGGAAGGTGTAGAAGGAACGAACTACATATGATATGTGGATGGCTCTAGAAGCTGAATATCAGATTAAGACTCTTCCACACTGATTCAACCTTAAGAAAAAGTTCTACAATTTTAAAATGGATCCAGGAAAGAACTTGGATAAAAATCTAGAAACATTTAATAGATTTAATATCCGACTTGTTTAGTGTACATGTTGATTTTGGTGAGGAGGATAAGACAGCCATTCTAATGAATAATCTTCTGAAATAATTTGAGAACTTGGTTCACACTTTAAAGTATAGTGTGGGAAAGGATACCATTACCTAGAAGGACACCATAAGTTCTACTTATTCGATAGAGATGGAGCTAATTGAAAAGGGAGCTTACAAACTTCAGTTAGATTCAGAGGGGTTGTTGACACAGTTTCGAGGAAGAAATGAGAAGAAAAGTTAGTCTAAGGACAGAAGAACTTGCAGCAAACAAAGATCCAAATCAAAAACAAAAGTTAAAGCATGTTGGACTTGTGGTATAGAAGGTCATTTCAAGAGGGATTGTCCAAAGAGAAAATTAAGTGGCAGCAGTAACAAGACAGACACAGCTGAAGCAAGTATCTGTAAAGCTGAATTTCTAGAACCTGAAATGCTAGCAGCTACGAAAAAGACCTTTGAAGATCAATGGATATTGTACTCTGGGTGTTCATATCATATGACTTGCAGAAGGGAGCTGATGTTTGACTTGGAGGAAATGGGTGGAGGGAGAGTGCTGATGGGCAACGACAATTTTTGTGAGGTAAAAGGAATTAGAAAAGTACGGTTTGTGAATGATGATGGTACAATGTTCATCTTATCACAAGTCAAATATACACCTACTGCAAGAAGAAATTTAATCTCACTAGGACAACTAGAAACTGTTGGTTTCAATCTAAAGACTATAGACTAAAGGCGATAAAGAAATATAAAGTGGTGATAACTGCTAACTACAAGAATACTCTGTATTTCTTAAATGGAGCAGCAGAGATAGCTGAATGCAATGTGACAACAACAGTCAAGACCTCAGTATATATGTGGCACAGTAAACTTGGTCATATTAGTAACAAGAATATGCAAGTTCTAGTGAAAAAGGGATTGATTCATACAGAAGTGTCAAAGGAGTTCAAAGGCTGCGAACCCTGTATACTAGGAAAGTCACACAGGTTATCATTCAAGAAAGGATCACACATATCAAAGGAACCTTTAGAGTATGTGCACTCAGACCTTTGGGGTTCACCTAATGTAACCCCAAGCCTTGCAAAGAGTCAATACTACATGTCATTTGTGGATGATCATACAAGGAAAGTATGGGTCTATTTTCTGAAAACTAAGGATGAAGCTTATCAAAAATTTGTTGAGTGAAAAGTTCTTACAGAGAACCAAAGTGGAAGAAAGCTAAAGAGATTGAGAACGGACAATAGATTGGAATACTGCAATAAAGATTTCGATGATTATTGCAAGATTCATGGTGTTTAAAGACACAAAACATGTCCCTGTACTCCACAGCAAAACAGAGTTGCTGAAAGACTCAACAGAACTATTCTTGAAAAGGTCAGAAGTTTCTTAAGTGAAACAGGATTATCGGAGACCTATTGGACTTAAGCTACATCAACAGTGGTATATATATTTAACAGAACTCCATCAAAACCTATTGACTACAAGATCCCAGAAGAGTTGTGGCCATGAAGGAAGCTAGATTACTCACACATGAGGCGTTTTGGTTGTTTGGCCTATTTCCATGTTAATCAAGGAAAATTAAAGCCAAGAGCTGAGAAGGAAATTTTCTTAGGATACCCACATGGTGTGAAAAGGTACAAGATTTGGTCTCTAGAAGATAAGAGATGTTTGGTCAGCAAAGATGTCATTTTTAATGAGTGTGTGGTCTACAAGGACTTTGATAAAACTAATGATCAGCTTCAAAAACAATATCAAAACAAAACTCAAAAGAAGGTTTCGTTTATTATACCTTATGAAGAAAATAAATCAGATTTTGCTAGTAGTTCAAGCAGGAATATAGAGCAAGGTGGAGCTACTCAAGAAGTAGTTCATATTGATTCAGATGAAGAACAAGATGGGGCAGATGAAACATAATCAATGAGTGACTACATAATGGCTAGAGACAGAGAGAGAAGAAACATTCGAAAACCCAACATATTTATTGAATCAAATGTTGCTATATATGATCTTAATGCATCACAATTGATAGAAGAAGATTGACCACAAACCTATCAAGAAGCTATGGGAAGCAAAAACAGAGAAGACTGGATAAGAGCATGTGAAGAGGAAATTGATTCATTAAGTAAAACTCACACATGGGAGACTAAACCAAGAACGAATTCACAAAGAACGATTAGGTGCAAGTGAGTCTTCAAGTTAAAGCAAGGAATTCCAGGGATTGAAAACTCTAGGTTCAAAGCAAGGTTGGTTGCTAAAGGCTATAAACAACTTGAAGGTATAGACTATCACGAAGTATTCTCTCCAGTGGTTAAGCATATAACCATCAGATTAATGTTATCCCTAGTAGTTAATCTAGACTTGGAGTTTGAGCAAATGGATGTTAAAACGGCTTTCTTCCATGGAATTCTAGATGAGAAGATCTATAAGGAACAACGAGAGGGCTTCTCAGTGGGTGATTATGTGTGTTTATTGAGAAAATCTCTGTGCGGATTGAAACAATCGCCTAGACAATGGAACCTAAGGTTTGATCAGTGCATAAGGTCTAAAGGATATTCTAAGAGTGAATTTGATAGTTGTGTGTATTTCAAGAACTACAGGGAAGATGACTATGTGTATCTGCTATTGTATGTGGATGACATATTGTTGGCATTTAAGAATATGGCTGAAATATCTAAGCTAAAGAGTTTGTTGAGTCAAGAATTTGAAATGAAGGACATAGGATCTGCCAAAAGGATCCTAGGTATGGATATTTCAAGAGACTGGAAGAATGGAATCCTAAAACTATCACAGAGTGTCTACATTGATAAAATTCTTAAAAGTTTTAAGATGCAAGATTCAAAGAAGGCACATACACCCTTATTGAGATCAAGTTATCAGCTACTTTAGATGAACAGAAGGAAGAGGAACATAAGAGAATGAGTGGTATACCCTACTGTAGTGCTGTTGATAGCATAATGTATGCTATGGTGGGATCTCGTCCTGACTTAGCATATGTGGTGGGTCTCGTCAGCCGCTTCATGAGCTCACCTAACACATAGCATTGGAAAACAGTTAAATGGATATTAAGATATATGAACTACTCTAAGGATCCATGTTTGACTTTCAAAAGATCAAATAATCTAAGAGTGAGGAGTTATTGTGACAGTGATTTTGCAGCTAACCTTGACAGAAGACGGTCGATAACTGGTTACGTGTTCCAAGTTGGAGAAAACACCGTTAGCTGGAAATCAGGCCTGCAAAATGTAGTCGCATTATCAACAACAAAGGTTGAATATATGGCGTTAGTAGAAGCATGCAAAGAAGCATTGTGGCTGAAAGGGAATACCTTAGAACTTGGGTTTCAACAGGAGACTGTCGAGGTTGGATGCGACTCACAAAGCGCCATATGCCTGGCAAAGAAAAACGTGTACCATGAACGGACAAAACATATGGCAACAAGAATGAGTTTTGTCAGAGATCTGGTTACAGAAGGAATCGTAAAAGTGAAGAAAGTAAATACAGCGGAGAATCAAACGGATATTCTTACCAAGTTAGTGCCGATTCGGAAGTTCGATGAAGCGCTGAGGTTTATGGGAATCCTTAAGATTTGAAGATCAGCTCCAGATGAGGAGCTAGTTCTTCCGCAGTGTTTAGTCGAAGGAATTTGGATCTTTGATGGTGTAGTCAGAGAGTGGATGTATCTTTGACGGTCTAGTTGAATATGGAAAGATGAATGAAGGTCTTTGGTGGTGGAATCAAAGGCGGAGATTCGTGAGTCGATGGAGAAGACGAAAGGGTTGCGTATTGGAGACAAAGATCGAGGTGGACATTTGTGGTGTGTCGATAGAGTCCCCTTCAGCAATAGTGGGCCTGGAACAAATGGGCCTCGATTGGTCTCATTGTGTTTATGGTCCAATAGCTTTCCCTTCTGTCTTTTGAAGCCCAAGCCTACCTGGTGATGGTGATTGTCTCCGATTTTGAAGACTAAAGGGGGCCAGTCAAAGCATGAGGTATTATATGGTGTAGGCTCTGTAATAAAAGCAGAGCAAGGGTCTTTCATGTGAGTAGCATGAGAGTTAGTCAATAAGAGAGAGAAGAGAAGAAGAGAGGAGAAGACTTACGGTGTAGTGGAGAAGTTTTCGATCTCTTTGGTATTCACCTTCTTGTTTTCGGTTTATAGAAGCACTTTGTGTGTAGAGAGTTTCTTGTATGTACTTTGGATCAATTTTCAGACCTTGATAGTGGATGATCCGTGAGCTTTTCTCACCAAGATGTATCATGAACTTACAACCCATGGGAACTCGTAAATATCTTGTGTCTTGAGCTTCCTACAATCTGCAAACATCACAAGCAAAGATCATAAGTTAACAATACAACAAGCGAGAAATACTAAACACATAGCTAAGGTTTACAACAGTGCCGATGACTACTGATTCTAATACATGGAATGGGTCTACTGCAAATGTTGTACCGACTACTGGTGGCGTCTTAATAGTTCGACGTCTTAAGGAGATTCGACACAAATTTCTCCTGGACATCATTTGCCTTTTGGAAACCAAGCAGACGGATAGTTTTATTCAGAACTTATGTTCTGCACTAGGTTATGATTACTATGTAATAGTCCTTCCTATAAGTGGAGGTTTAGCTGTGTTTTAGAAGAAATTGGTCTGCATATGTAGGTTTTCAGTCTCAACATCTATTAATTTTAAAGTTGAAAGTAATGGAAGTCTTTTCAATTTGTCTTGTGCGTATGACACCCTAATCCAAGTTTTTGATATTCATACGTTTGGAACGCCTCTCTATTTCCCGTCAGACGACTTGGTTACTTGTTGGTGATTTCAACGAAATTCATGGAAACAAAGAGAAAAGATATGGACCACAAAGGTATGAACGAACTTTCCTTGATTTTTAGAGAATGATTGCTACTTGTCAGATTCATGATGTTAAATCAATTTACGGTAAATCAGATTTTAATGACTTTGTAATTCAAACTTGGAAAGGTGAAGCTGTTGTGATAAGGTTTTAGATCGGAAAACCCTATTTTGTATAAAATCGTGATCGGAAAAGTTCCAGAAATCACAGAGAACCAATTTTGACAAACCCCTTTACAAAGAAGAGAATCCCCCATATTTAAAGTATAAAAATCCTTAATGGTTACATAACCAACTCTCAAAGAATCCAATTGAACTAAAATTAAAATCCGTTTTCTTCTTCTCGGAGAAGTCCTCAACAAATCATCAATTACTTTTGGTTTAAGGATTAAATCTCATATGCGGACTCGGCTATGTCGTATTCTAAATATACACAATGATGGTGGTCATGGGAAATATTTAAGTTTACCAGAACAATTTGGCAAAAAGAAGAAAGAGATTTTTTATTTTATTGTTGAGAATGTGAAACATAGAAAGCAAGGATGGAAACATCGTTTCCTCTCGGATGCGGGTTAAGAAATTTTGTTAAAATATGTGGCGTTAGCGCTACCGGTTTATAGTATGAAATGTTTCAAGCTCCCTATTGGTACTTTCAAGGATATGAATGAGTGTTGTCTAACTATTAGTGGAGTTAGGGACCAGATAGTAAGAATATGCTATGGTTGGCTTGGAAACGTTTATAAGTATTCCAGAAAAGGAGGCTAGTCTTAGTTTTCGAGATATTGAGAGTTTTAATCGGGCTTTGCTTGGTAAATAAGTCTGGTGGCTGCTTAAGTCTCCATCTACTCTGGTTTCTCGAGTCGTACGTGGGTGTTACTATCAAAACTCAACATTATGGAGGCGGATCATGGTTCTAAACTATATTTATTATAGAGATCTGTTCTTAAGGGGCGAGATTTAGTGAACTCGAGACTGCGTTGTGTTGCGGGTGATGGTAACATATTAAAATGTTGTCGGATCCATGGTTGGCAACTGATCCACTGCGACCACCTCAACCTCATGTCCAATTGTCATTACTCATTGTCTCTAATTTGATTCGAGATAACTATAAGCAGTGGAATATTGATCTAGTAACCTCTGTCTGGTTCCAAAGGATGTTGATGAGGTTTAAAACTCTGGTTGCCTTCTTTTGAAAGACCTGAACTTATTGGGTGGAATTATACGAAGTGAGTATACTGTTAACTCTGTATATTAGTTATCTTCTAATTTATTTCCTTATAAAAAATGTCCGACCACCGAAAGAAGATGTGAAACTTAAAAGGAGAATATGTTTGTACCAGATATAGCATAGAGGTTAATTTAGACAGAAAGCAGAAGATTTTGTCTATTAAATAGCGAAATGAGTGATTACAAGAGTGTCGAGGTGGTCCTCGACAATTTTACAAGTATTAAGAGTTACAATTATAGTATAGGTCTAAATCGAGAGAGCTAGAGCGTATTCTACTTGCAAGTATTTCACCTTTTATAGAAGGGTCTTGGCTAGTGCTTTTACCTCAGACACCTTTGGTGTGAAATCTAAGTGTACGGGGTTGGATATCAGAGAGCCGACAATATGTCCATCCTTTTTTCCTTATTCTGCAAGTACCATGCTACTTTTGCAAGATGACGTTTTGGCGCGCTAATAACTCCGTGTTGTATTAGATTAATGGGTTTCTGGCAAGGCCCATTTACCAAGACTACAACTTGGATGTAGTCTTGGCGTTTATCGACGTGGGCTGAAATGTAGTGGATCCTTAGTGGGCCAAGGACCTAGGTCCACCTCCAATAATAAACCCCTAATCTGGTGACGAGGATGAAGTCACTAGACTTATTAGAGAAACTATCTTGGCATGCGTGGATCCACAGCGCCACATGTCACTTACCTATTTGCTGTCTTTTGTCGAGGAGAGACAAAAATAATTCGCAAATGCAATGTGATGGTTTGGATGCGAATTAACTGCTCAACGCATTGGTTGCCGTGCCTTGTGGTCATAAGTGCATGGTTCCCTTTATTTATCTCACATGCCTTTTGCAAGCCTCTTCGATAAGTTACTCTTCTTCTCTCCTTTTTTTTTTTTTTTTTTTCATTTTCACTATTTTGTGTGCTTCTTTTTCTTCTAGCAAGGAGCCGCCTCGGCCGCAGATCCAAGACGAGATCTTGTTGGAAAGTTGGGTGAGGAAGCGCCGTGGAGATTACAAGTCAAGGACGAGGCGATCTACCGTGGAGAGTCCTAGTTTGAGTCAATGAGATTTACGTCCCAGATTTGTCGTTGAGGATTTCTGCCACAGAGAAGCTTTGTTCGTGGTGAATCTTGGCGTGGGGCTATTGATGAGGAAAGGCTAGGCTCAGTTTGATTTTTTTTCTTGGAGAATTTTGATGAGGAGACGCTTTGTTCACGATGAGTTTTGCCGCGGAGAGTTTGACAAAGAGAAACTTAGGTTTGCGCTGTGGAGAGGAAGGTTTGGCGCCGCAGGTTGTGGAGAGCCAAGGATGGCACCTTGTACCATAAAGAAGTCGGGATTTTCACCAAGGAGTTCTGTTGTGGAGAAGTCGGGGTTGGCGTCGAGGACTTATGCCGCGGTGAAGGCGGGCTCGTCTTCACGAATTCGTGCTAAGGATATTTGTTCGATGACGAGGACAAATGTCCTGGGGAGATCGGGCTCGTCGACGAGGGTGTGTGCCAAGGATAGAGTTAATTCTCCACCACAGGTTCGCACCATGGAGAGGGTTGGTCCTTTGCCTCAGCTATTTTTCAATTATTGTGCTCGTCATCGTCTTTGTTATACACAATTATCTTCAGCCTCGGTTAAGAATATTATGGTCTTACTTGTCCTTGGTGAGGAGTGTGGGGTGAATCTGACGACACACTTTTTGAGGAAGTTACACATATCTCTTTTAATCCGAAGAATGATGGCACTTGGTGTGTGAATTGACCAAGCCTCATTCCTACTAAGATCAATGGTTGGCAGGATAGTTATTTCTTCGTGCGAATTGACCAAGCCTCAGTTTTGCAACCTCTACGTTGGTATCACGTTTGTTGGATTGTGGAGCCTGGAAGGGTTCTTACCACTCATGTTTTGTGGTGATATTTATTGATTGTTATTACATTTTGTTTTTGTTTACAGCTCGTCATCCTCCACTACTTAAGGATTACCAAGAAAACTTATTTGAAAATTTTCAGCATATCAAGCGGTTAAGCGCTTTTCGGTGATCAGAAGTGCACACAGAAAGAGTTAGGCATAATTTGCGGCGTGTTGGTGCTGGTATGTTGTATATGTACTTTCCCCCTCATTTTATAATCTTCTAAGTATGAAATTGATTGGTGAAAACATCGAGGAGAAGGATGAAGCAACATACATGGATGGCAGACTACGACGAGCAGTTTGTGGGGGAGTCGATGATTTTTGATTCAAATGATGCAGAGCTAGTTTTCCTTGGAGATGTGTCAGAGTTTCAGGTGGTCGACAACGTGGAGTGAGGTGCCGAGGAGAGGGTGGGACTAACCAAGGGGGAAGTTCTCTATTGCGTTCGTCTCCTTCGATTTTCGTAGAGGATTTGCCCGTTGTGGCCAAGAAGAAATCAAAGAGGACAATTGCGGGTGAGTTGATGGTGAGTGTGCTTGGACTTGGAAAAAGAGCCGTGCCGAGAGAGAATTGGCTGAGGGTTTGAGAGCCAATGGCAAGTCAGGCTATCCGAATTATGACTTTGATTTTAAGTACTGTTGATCAAAAGATGTGGGCAAGGATTTGGAGAAGAGTATGCTGTTGGGGTTCTATATATGTGGTTCTCTAAATGGGGCTCTGATGCTGGAGGAGATAATCAAGCGTCATCTATTTGGAGAGACATCTACATTACTGGCTCTAGTACTTTAATACCTTAGCGACGTGGTTGTTCTATTGCTATTTTGTTTTTTTCCGTTAGGTTTGGATACTTTGTCTTGCATGTGTATTGCAATTTAACAACTGATACGAGGGGCATGTAACTTCTGCAAATTATGTAGGTGGTTGATTCGAAACATGGTGCGGTATAAGCAGTAGGCTTGTTATGGCGAGGCTAGAAGTATTAATTGTGCTCGGGAGTTAGGCAAAGAGATAAGGCGAGGGTCGGCAGCTGAGGTGGAAGCAAGAAGGTTACAACGTCGCATAGATGATCTGAAGCTCTAGGTTGAGGAGAAAAATTGTGTGTATTTCGCTCCTTCAGACCATGTGGATGAGGTTGTTGGTTAAATTAATGCGAAGGTTGTTGCAGAAAGGGCTGAACATGTTTAGGAGCGAGTGGTGTATGAGGCTGAGTTACAACGCCTTGGAGAGTATTTTTGTGCTGTCTAGGAGGCGGATGCGCCTCATCTAATGGAATGCCAAGCATCTAGGACATTTGGTTGTGTGGAGATAATACGGGACAAGCTAGAGGTAGCTGTGCCGGAGCGCGTTGTTACAAATTTGCACATTGATAAGGTGAAGTACGGAGCTCGGGTGGCTATAAAACTGCTTGCTTTGTTTGATGACCTTGTGCTTAGAGATTTGGCAAACTTGGATGTGATTGTGAGGCATTTTGGGTGGCGCTGGAAAGTTTCGAGAAGCTGACGGTGTCGGGGAGCAGGGTGATGATGGGAACGATTTAGACAATGAAAGTGACGAGGATTATCGTGAGGAGCACCGTAGTGAGGCATCCGCGAAGTAGGTCGTTTGCATGCCAACTTCTTTGTATTTTTGTTGTTTTGGTTGTTACGGACTATGTGGTAATGTTTTTATAGAGCTAGTCGTAATTGTTTATTTGAAGTTTATCTTATGGCGTTCAGTGCGAGTATGGGCTCGAGTTTTATACTTAGGTATTTTTAGGAGAAAAATTATTGTTCGGCTTGTCCTGTATTGCCGATGCGAGTACGAACTCAGTTAGGCATTTTAGGAGCCAATTATGGTCCAATTTATCATGTATTGTCGTGCGAGTGCGGGCTTGACTTTTATACTTGGGCATTTTAGGAACAAAATTAAGGTTCAGTTTACCCTGTATTCTCGAGACAATTTATTGACACAAAGAAAATAGATAATAATGATGTAATAGTTACAACGTGCATAAGATTGAAAGGCAAAAAGTGTACAAAAGATATATGAGCCTTGAAGGAGTGCAGCCAAGGAATACTCAAATTTTTACATCGTTGTCCACAATTATGTGAAAGTAAAGTGCGTAATTAAAGATAGGATGATCCTTGGAGATCATTTTCCGAGGAGCGCGTGGATATCATCATCGTCGTCGGCGTTCAGTAGTAGAATCACTTAAGGTTGTTGGCGTTCCATCATCGTGGTATCATGCAGCCATGGTCATAATTTCATAAACGTCGGGATTCAGAATTTTAGAGACGATGTGTGGGCCTTCCTAGTTCGGTAGTGTGTTCGAACACTGCATGCATGACGAGGTAACCACATACAAAGCTATGATGGTTGACTTTCTTGTTGTAGTACCTTGATATATGTTGTTGGTGCTTTAGACGCGTACGCGTGCCGCATCACATATTTCTTCGAGGTTAACAAGGCTGCCAT
Source organism: Lepidium sativum (assembly GCA_023374145.1). NCBI lineage: Eukaryota > Viridiplantae > Streptophyta > Magnoliopsida > Brassicales > Brassicaceae > Lepidium > Lepidium sativum. The sequence continues at coordinate 12,267 of JAKUCM010008292.1, forward strand.
GAAATCTTTCTCGGTTGAGATTTTTGTATAGGGTGAATACTTTGTGCCGAATGCCTTTGACGTTCACCTTAGCTGGGAACATTGCTTCGACACCATGTAAGGGGGATAATGTTGTCCTTCCAGTCGACTTTCTCAGCGTGGTTAAGTGAAAACATAGGATCAAGCTCTTTGGACGAGTGTCCCTTCTTGTCGTCGAGGTGTTTTTTAATACCTTCGATAATGAACTTGTTTGTGTCTTCGACTTGGCCATTTTCTTTGTGGGTTTTGTGGTATACTTTTGTTGAGGCAAAGTTTTCAACATGCACAAAAGCCTTCAAATTTTGACGAGTTTTTGAATTCTTCTCTCCAGTTTTTGTTATTGACTTCAATAGTATTCTAAGAATTTTTGAATTCTTCTGGCTCGGCCTTGTCAATAGCAGAACATTGTCCTTTTGTTAGTTTGATGCTTGGAGTATCAATGCATTCAATGAGAAAAATTCTACGTGGCACTGGATCCGATGTGGAGGCTAGGACCGCAAGTGTGTCGGCTAATGTATTGTCACCACGGAGAACAAGCTCGAATGTTGTTAACTCCTTTGCGATTGTTTTGACGATTTCCAGATAAGCGGTCATGCACCCGTATTTGGCCACGTATTCACCGCTATGCTGGTTGATGATGAGCTTGGAGTTTACCAAGGCTAGTTAGTGTTGTATGTCAAGTGCCCTTGCGAGGTGTAGTCTAGCGAGGAGAGATTGGTATTCTGCTTCATTGTTGGATGTAGGAAAGGCAAGGAAAAAAGACTGTTCTTGGATCTCCCTAGTCAGGGATTCTAGCTTGACACTGATTCCAAAGTCGTTGCGGGACGCTGAACCTTTAGTGTAAAAAATCCATTTGTTGTTTTGTTCAAGCATGAGGTCCTCCTTCGGCTCTGGAGATAATTCAATGAGGAAGTTGGCTAGGACCTAGGACTTAGAAGCGATGCGTCCTTTATATTCGATGTTGTATTTGCTAAGTGTGATTGCCTACCTAATCATTTAGCCGGATTGACTAAGGCTGTGCAAGATAGTCCGCAGTGGGTGGTTTGTGAGGACAACATTGCGACAGTTTGTGCGCTGGAATGACTACTGGCAAGGACAAATTTTTGGTTACTTTGTATCTTGTTTCCGCATCATCCAATGCTTTTCTAGTGTAAAATATTGGTCGCTGCTCGCTGTGGTATTCTTTTACGAGCACTCCACTTACAATCGAGCAAGTAACTGAGATGTAAATGTACAGTGACTCGACCTCATAAGTAGCCAAGATAGGTTTCGTTGTCAAGTATGTCTTTAGTTGTTGAAAAGTTTCTTTGTATTTTTTGTCCCTGAAAAAGTATTTGTTTCCACGAAGGATTTGGTATAACGATAGGCATATATTTGTGGATCAGGAGATAAAGTGATTGAGGGCGACGATCCCGTCCATAAGCCTTTATGCTTTGAAGGGATGATAGATCGAGGATCGCGTATATCTGTTTAGGATTCGCTTTGATTCCTCATTATGTAATGATGTAACCGAGTGACTCCACGCAGGTCAAGCCGAACGTACATTTGGCAGGGTATGAGCATGCCATCTATGTAGACCTCTATTGTTCGGCCGAACTGGGCTACATACATTTTGTTGACTAGTCTTTGGTAAGTTGCCCCGACGTTTTAGAGCTTGAAAGGCATGAATTTATAGCAATATATGCCTTAGTTGGTAATGAAAGTACTTTTTTCCTGCTAGGCTTTTTTCAACTTGATCTAATTGTACCCAGAGAACGCGTCCATAAAGAAGAACAACTCGTTTCCAGCAGTAGCTTCGACTAGCTGGTCTATGTGAGGGAGCGGAAATCTATCTTTTGGGTATGCCTTGCTGAGGTTGGTAAAATCTACGCAGATTCTCCAATTTGCCATTTTTTTGATGACGACGGGGTTGGCATGCCAATATGGGTACTTGAACTGGCTTATGGAGCCAACCTTGGTCAGTCGCTCGACCTCGTCATTGACAGCCCGTGCACATTCAATTCTGAGCTTTCATATTTTCTAGGTTCTCAGGAAAATGACAAGTTCATCAAGGAGAGCCTTAGCAGATCTAGACCGATGCCAACACAGTGCTCTGGGTGGTAGTGGTCCAAACAAACTTGATATGACGTTTCTTTTGTAGGTTCTCTTAGATTTTAAGGATCTTTGCCAACTAGTCGTTGCCCACTTGCTTTGTTGGCGATCATACATGATCAACCTGCTGACTTTATGAGTTTGTGCTCGGTGATGAAGCACATATTGGCCATCTGCTAGCTACCGTAGAGAGTGAAGATACCACACTTTGTTGGAAATTTGACACATTGGTGATTTGTCGAGATGATTGCCTTCATTGAATGAATCAAAGGTGTGCCGGTGATGATGTTGTAGATGATTGGTCTGTCGATGACGAGGAACTTGATCCACCTAGTCGTGCCTGCGAGGAAACCGGGAGTTTTACCATGTTGTATGTTAACATTGAGTTTCCATCAAATCTAGTTAATGACCGAGCTGTCTATGTGAAGGTCATGGCGGCGTTGGGCATGGCTAGTTTATCTAACGCTTCTTTAAAATTCAAGTCGATTGTGGGAGCCTCAACACAGAGCGACATTGGAGATACTATGTTTCTGCTCGTCTCTTACTTCAGGTGAGTTAGCTTCGTACTTGTAGTTTTTAATTGTTCGCACATAATCATTGCCGTCCTGTAAACTTCCTATGAGCATGATCGTTTGTCGGGGGCGTTGATGGTGGGAGTTCTTCGAAGTGGTAAGTATGTTTTTGTGGTGGCTCTTCGCTAACCTTGATGGTTTCTTCACCGTTTGGGCGCTGTTCGGGGTCGGCTATCTTCACTTCTTTTTTTTTTCGAAATTCACGAGAAGTTGCTCCTTTAGGCTAAAATATGCTTGTTTATCTTTGTCTCGGGAAGTGTCTTGGTACCACTTGTTGGCTGGGACCCATGCACACTGTGATCTATCCTTGGTAGAGTCTATTATGTAAGTAAAGGCATGCTTTCCTTTGTCGACTATGTAAGTAGAGGCATGCTTGCCTTTGTCGTTTTTGCATCCTCGGTCATAGTGTTGATGCGGCTCGTTTTAAATTTTCTCCATCGTCTCTTTGTCGGGGATTAGTGTTGTATATTTTTAGCTTAACGACCCTATCTTCCTTGATTTCTACAAACACAATGCCTTTGTACAAGGCATATTCTAGAGAAAGAGACGTTGGCGCAGCCTAAAGTCGGCTATGAGTTTCGAGTCATAGTACATGGCTTCTCATAACATGTCCATGCCGGCGTCGTCCGTGATTGTGATGCGCGACGCCACCTCGTAGAATCACCCTAGGAAAGAGACGAGCAACTCTTTTGGCCATTGTACTATGGCCTGGAGGTTAGTTATCGAGGCGTTTCTTTGGATGAACAAGTGCTTGAGGAAGGCCTCAACGAGGTTCTAAGACTATCGATTTAGTATGGGTTGAGACTGGAGAACCATCCCCAGGTGTCTTCGGTCAGGTTTTCAGGGAACAGATGACAATATCCTGCTTCTCTTTCCTCGGGAGGAAAACTCTTCTTTCCCATGGCAATGCCGTAAAAAACTCTCAGGTGTCAGATAGGATGTAACAACGTGCTAGATAACTGGCGGGTGGAAGGTGTGTTTTGTATCTTGTATAGCACACACTCTAGTTCCGACGCAAAACTTTGAGGTCGGTACATCTGGGTCACCCTATTATGCACCTTGGCTCGTAGTGCGTGTATTTCCGCGTGTGTAGGGTCCCTGGGTTGGGTTGTGATTAGTGGTGGTCATGTTTGCCTGTGTGCTTGGCTTATGGTTTGCCGTGCTTAAGCGGGTCGCTGAAGAGCTGGTTCTGCAGATGAGGTGGTGACAAATTTATCGGTCGATCATCTTTGTCCATGACTTGTATGCAGGCAACAAGGTAGATGCTGTTGAGCTTGGCGTGTAGGTGAGCCATCGTTTCCCGACCATTATTCAGATGTGTTAGTTGCTTTTTCCATGCGCTTCATCATCCCAAGGAACAACCATGCTTTGTATTTTTTTGGCATGTGACTGGATGATTAGATGGAGATGGCGTCGACTGCCACCTCGGGCGTGTCTAGTTCGATCTCTAACGGGACACTTTTGGGACATGTAGTCCCATCGAGCTTGTCGATGGAGCGGGAGGAAGGTTTTTGGTTCTTGTTGGTAGAACTAGGTCGGTCATCTTGCTACTTGTGCATTGAGAAATCTCTTTTTCCCTCTCATTCTAGTGCCAATTGTTTGTACTAGATTTAACAAAGAGATTAATTTATAGAGAAGGTAGAAGATTATGTCTATTAAGTAGCAAAAATGAGTGATTACAAGAGTGACAACGTGGTCCTCGGTATTTTTACATGTATTAAGAGTTAAAGTTATAGTATAGGTCTAAATCAAGAGAACTAGAGAGCTTTTTGCGTGCAAGTCTTTCGCCTTTTATAGAAGGATCATTGTTAGGGATTTGCCCTCCCACATCTTTGGTGTGGAATCTAAGTGTACGAGATTGACATGTCGCATAATCGACAGTGCGATAGTTTTTTATCGTATTCTGCAAGTATCAGGCTACTTTTGCAGGACGACGTTTTGGTGCGCTAATAATACTGTATCATATTAGGTGAACATGCTTACCGAGACTTCAACCTGGATGTAATCCTGACCTTTCAACATGGGCTGAAATGTAGTGGATCCTTAGTGTGCCACGGGACCTAGGTCCACCTCCAACAATAGCCCTCTAGTCTACTGACGAGGATGAAGTCACTAGACTTATAAGAGAAACTATCTTGACACGCGTGGATCCACTGCACCATGTGTCAATACTCCATCGCAACAGAGCCTTATTGGATTTGACCAAACTAGGGATATATCAAATGTAACTTTGATTACCGATATGTGGGTATAGATTCTTATCTTTGGCGGATTGGGTATTTCGTAATCAAGACGGGTCCTATAAGGAATCATGATGCATTGTCGGTCAATTTTTTTTGTTAGTCCTTGAAGTTGATTTACAAGCTCTCCTTTTGTTATGCAGGATGCTTGGGTTCATGATTATCATAAGATAATCTTTGAAGGTGATAACCAACATGATTTCAGCTTCTTCAGGGTTAACACACATACTTTGCTACGTACACTTGGTTAAAGGAGATTGAATATTGGAGATCACGGTTTACATCTGCAAAATTAGTATGGGTTTATCGATCATGTAATCGAGCAGCAGATCATTTAACCTAAATTGTCTATTTCTATGTCTGATTCCATCCTCCATAAGGATTTCATAGAATGGTTTGTAGATGTTAAAAAAAAACCACTGTTGTAAATTAACCTATACATACTATCTATTACATTAAAGGAGGATGCAATTACAAAAATTACAAAAAAATAACCTGGATTTCAATTAGGGACGAATGCAAAAATGCCTCTCAAAAAAGCATATTTTAAACAATGTCCTTAATGTTTTGTATATTTTCAGAAAATATTTTGTTATTGACAAATGATCAAAATACACTCAGATTTCATTTTTTTAAATTGATTTTTTTACTAATAATTTTTTACCACCAATAAAATTTTCTTGCAAAATTTTTGTCCCTCCAAAACTTTTTCCCACAAAATTTTGTTTTTGATCTCGAAATTTGGTTTTCATATTTATAAAAATTTATAGGAACCTTATAAAACCTTATAGATAACATATTTATAAGTTATCTTATAAAAACTTATAAAAACTCAATATATAAGTTGTCTTATAAACTTTTATAAAAAAATATTTTGAAAGTTCTATTTCAAAATTAGTTCATATAATGTTATAAGAATCTTATAATTTTAAGTTATACATATTATTTTCAATATTTTGATTTTTATATGTTTTTATAAACAAACTTATAAATTGATATTATATTTATGCCCTATAAATTAATTTTGTATAAGATTTTATAAGATAACTTATAAATATAACATGGTTTTTTGTAAGTACGTAAATTATCAACATAGTGTATATATTATATTATAGTGATTATAATATAAACTTATGTTGTTTCAATCAAAACAAACATACTATACTTATATGTATTTAGGAATCTATTCAGGTTTAAATATGTTTTAGAAATCAAATTAAAAAAGAAATATTATACTTGTTACGTATTTAAGAATCTACTCAAGGTTAAATATTATTATAATTCAAATTAAGTACATAACGAACCTCCTTATCAATTTAAATGATAATATACATTTTTGTTCTATACATTTTATGAAGCATATTTCTTATATACAAAATATATAAATAAAACGTTTACATACAAGTTTAATTTGTTTCTAATATATTAGCATATTTTTATATTTAGTATATATCTACACTTATATAACTAGTAAACATATCTTCGTCATATAAGCTTTATGAAACATATTGCTTATACACATAATATATATGAAATATTTTACGTCTATATACATATCTCATTTTTAATATATTAAACATATCTTTAAGAGAAATTTTGAGTATTGCCTTTTATTGTTGTACCTTTTTACAAAAAAGGCCATGTATTATTTTTTTGCAAAACTACCCCACTAATATAAAAAAACAAAAATCCCTGAATATATTTGTATGAGTTTTTTTCTAAATTTTTTTTCACAATCTTTTTCCATCTCAAATTTTTATTTCTAAGCTTTATAAGAAATCTCATAAAAATTTATAAATAATATATTTATAAGTCGTCTTATAAAATCAATTTCTAAGTTATCTTATAAAACCTAATGAAAAGACAATATTAAATATTAACTTTGGGTTTCACTTTGTTTTACAATGCAGAATAAATGGTTTATAGATTTTATATAATTTGCTTATAATATCAAAAATTTGAAAAGTTAACTTACTAGAACTTCTTTAAAAGTTATCTTATTAAACTTTATAAAACTAGTTTATAAGTTATCTTAGTAACTTTTATAAATATATTATTTTGAATTTTATGAACCACATTTATTCTCATGAGTTTGAGCATTAAGTGAATCTATTAAGGATAATATTTGGATTGATTTACTACTTTTGTTCATTCTCATAATTATTCAAATTTATAACTTATCTTATTGAAACTAATAAATATATTATCTACTATAATTTATAAGTTATCTTACTAAACCTTATAAATAAAATATTTTGAATTTTTCAAGGTTATAATCACTTCTATGGGTTTAGGCATCCAATGTATGTTTAAGATA
>JAKUCM010008293.1:0-24326 GCA_023374145.1 Lepidium sativum
AATAGGATTCCTACATGAGTCCTCCCTGATATGTCTCCATTTGAGGTATTGAACAAAACCAAACCTCCTATTGATCACCTACGTGTATTTGGATGTGTTTGATGTGTCCTTACACCAGGGGAAAGAATAACCAAATTGGATGTTAAAAGTGTGAACAGGCATGTTCATTGGGTACTCAATCACTCAAAAATGGTATAAGTGCTACATACCTTAGTCGAGCAAGGTTATGGTGTCTAGGGAAGTAAAGTTCTTAGAAGGTAAAGGCTATTATTATGATAAAGATTGGAAAAGTCTTCAATATCTATCTCATAACAAGTCAGATCGTGCAGCTGGTCTACGAAAGCTTTTGGAAAAGCTTGGCATTGATGACTTCACAAAGCTTAGTTCTATGAAAAAAGAAGGTCACGTGGAATCTAGACCAAGTGGTACAGAAGATAGTGGCAGTAGTAACTCAGGTCCAAGTCCACAAACGTATCGAGACGCTCAGCAAGAACCAGGTTTCTCCAATGATGTGTAGATGGAGCATATGGAGCATATGGATCAAGCAACAACTAAACCAACTTTAGGGGCTGAAGAGGAACGGATTACTGATCCAGTTCAATAAGATGATGCTCAAAATGATCCCATTCCTTTACGAAGAAGCGAGAGAATTCAGAAAGATCCCTCTACTTGGATCAAAAATCGAGTTTACTACAATAATAATGCGGTTGCTCACCCAACATAGGTTGTATGCAATCTAGATTAGGTTCCAGTTGAACATCAGGCCTTCATAACTCAACTTGACCAACATCATGTGACAAGTACCTATGAGGAAGCCAAAGAGCAGAAGGTTTGGCGTGATGCTATTGGTGAAGAACATGGAGCAATGGATCACAATCATACTTAGGATGAAGCTACTCTTCCTATTGGCAAAAAGGTTGTGACTCTCGATGGATCTTTACCATCAAATATAAGAGGCATGGTCAGATTGAGAGACATAAGGCCATACTTGTGGCAAGAGGATTCATCCAAACTTATGGGGAGGATTATCAAGACACATTTGCACCATTGGCCAAACTACATACGATACATGTTGTGTTATCCCTAGCTACTAATCTTGATTGAGAATTATGGCAGATGGATGTCAAAAATGCATTGTTCCAAGGGGAACTTGAAGATGATATGTACATGCGTCCTCCACTGGGACTGGAACACATTGTGGCACCTGGAAATGTGTTGAGACTTCGGAAAGCAATATATGGACTCAAACAGTCTCCAAGAGCTTGGTATCACAAGATGAGCTATACTCTAAGGGATCATGGGTTCCAAAACTCTGAAGCTGATCATACTCTCTTTACACTCCAAGATAAAGATGACATTGTTGTTGTTCTTGTGTATGTGCATGATATCATCATTACCGGAAGTGAATACAGAGGGAATCAAAAGTATCAAAGCACACTTCAAATCTATCTTTGATATTAAAGATTTGGGTGAAATGAAGTACTTCCTTGGCATTGAAACGATAGGTGAAGTAAGTGTTCCAAGTGGGCCTCCGTATGAGGGTGATGTTCGTGACTGCCCTGGTGATTCTATAATATCTTTTAGCGTTTATGATGATGATTATCACGAGGGGAAATAAACCCAACTTTAGACATTCAATTAGATATGTTCTGAAGAAGTTCCAAGTGGATATGTTGGCTGTTTTTGAGAGTCATGTTGGAGGTAATAGGGCGAGAGCCATTTGTTAAAGGCTGGGTTTTGAGATTTTGTTTTGCGTTGACTCGGCGTATCATAGTGGAGGTTTTTGCTTGTTGTGGAGAACAAGTATTGGTTCAATAAATATTGAGGAGTCCTCATATTAGTTTATCCATGCTACGATGACGACGGATTCTGAAACTATTCATGTTGTGGTCGTACATGAGAATCCGTCAGTTAGCTTGAAAAGTGGGTTATGGAACAAGTTGAATCGGGTTATGACATCAGTTCAGGAGCCAATCTTAATTGGTGGGGATTTTAACACGATTGTACATCTTGATGAGAGAACTGGTGGTAATGGGAGGTTGTGTTCAGATTCAATAGACTTTGCGGACTGGATTAATAACTCATCTTTGATTGATTTTAGTTTCAGGGCAATAAGTTCACGTGGAAAAGAAGGAAATATGCTCGCAACTTGTAGCTAAGCGTCTAGATCGGATGCTTTGGTGCCCGAGATTCTGACGTGCTTGGCATGATGTAAGTGTCTCCCATCTACCTTGCATGTCTTCGGATCATGCTCCACTGTTTGTTCAGTTATGCCTACTAGTGAAGTGTAATCTGCAACATATTCCTTTTCCTTTTGAGGCGGCCTGGCTCTAACACGAAGGTTTCAAAGAACTCATGGCAACTTATTAGCGTAATGATCTTAGTACACATGCATCTTTACGCTTGCTTTAAGGTACTTTGAAACCCTAGAACCATGAGGTCTTCGGTGATATTCAACGCCAGAAAGAACGTTTGATGGACATGATTAATAAAATTCTGGAACAAATTAATTCTTAATTTGAGGATGCTTTTATTGTGGAAGAGGAGAGGCTTATAAAAGAGTTAAATGTTACCTTAAAGCAAGAAGAAATGTTATGGTTTCAGAAATCTTGAGAGAAATGGATAGCTCACGGATATAGAAGCTCTAAATTTTTTCATGCGTCTACTACTATCGCCAGGAAGCATAATCATATTGAGATTCTGAAAGATACTTTGGGTAAGTGGATTTCGAATAATGAGGAACTTGAATAACATGCTTTGGATTCATATATTTTCTTTTATGCACTAGAATCTCCACAATATAGCTCCTAAGCTTCTGCAGATAGCTTACAGCGAGATTGACGTGGTTATGAAGCCATTCACACCTTGTGAGGTTGAAAACTTGGTAAAGAGGATTTGGAAATATAAGGCTCCTGGACCTTATGGCTTTCAACCTGTCTTTTATCAAAAGACTGGACTTAGAAAAGGCCTATGACATAATTAGTTAGGATTATCTTGAAGACACACATAGAGCGGCTAATTTACCGGACAATTGGGTTGGTTGGATTATGAAATGTGTTGCAAACCCATCGATGAGCATAATATGGAATGACAAACGTACCGAGTCTTTCAAACCGCATAAGGGATTAAGGCAGAGACACCCCCTCTCTCTCCTTATCTATTTGTCTTTTGTTTTAAACGTCTTTGTCACTTTATTGAGCATGCATTAGCGGATAAAAGTTAGCGTCCGATATGTTTGTCTCAAGGTGGACCACTTCTCTCGTATATTTGTTTTGCAAACGACTTGATTCTCTTTGCAAAGGCTTCAGTAACTCAAATTAAAGTGATTCGTGGGGTGTTGGATCTATTTTGCCAAGCTTCAGGGGAAAGAGTTAGTTTGGAGAAATCCAAAATTTTCTTTTCTCGGAATGTTTCTCGAAATCTAGGTCAGCAACTCATCCAAGAAAGTGGTCTTCAGGCAACGTGTGATCTGGTTAAATATCTTGGTATATCGGTGTTACAAAAAGTGATTAATAAAGATACCTTTAGTGATGTTTTGGCCAGGGCTCACGCAAGTTTGGCTGGTTAGAAGGGTGAATTTCTTTGTTTTGCTAAGAGAATGACCTTAACTTAATATGTTTTGTCATCTTTACCAGTTCATACGATGAGCTCATTTGCTTGCCGAAAACGACTTTAGATGCTATTGATAAAACTGCAAGGTCCTTCCTCTTGGGAGTGAAGTGGGAAAAAGGAAGCAACATCTCGTGGCTTGGAATAAGGTCTGTTCACCATATTTTGAAGGTGGTCTGGGAATCTTTAAGGCATGTGATATGAATAAAGCCTTAATAGCGAAAATGGGCTGGAGAATTCTTAAAGGCCAATGTGGTTTGTGGGAGGAAATACTTTGAAGTAAGTATGGTATGGTATCAAATACATTCATGATCTATCTTGGTTCATGTCGAAAGGAATATGGTCTCCTACATGGAGAAGTGTGGTGTTGGGAATCAAAGATGTGATTCTACTGTGTATGCGTTGGGTTGTTGGTGACATGCAAGAAGTGAAATTCTGGACTGATAGCTGGATCCTGAATTCTCCACTCCTTAACTTCACATCAATAGAGGTAGCTTGATAAATCCGCATGTGAGTAGTGGGAGGAGGGAATAGGTTGGCAGATTAAAGTTATTGATCTTTATCTCCCTTAGTGGATAAGGGTTCAACTTCGTTCAATGGTTCTTGACCAAGTCATTGGCTCTCGTGACATGCTAGTATGAGGTTTCATGGTAAGTGGCTCTTTTAGTGTAAAATCAGCATATTCTTTGTTAACAAAGAATGATACACCGAGGTAGAATATTTTTAAATTTTTACGCTTGTGTATGGCGTGTGTTAGCTCCAAAGAGAATTCGTTGGTTTATTTGGCTAGTGGCAAATCAAGCTATTATGACAAATGAAGGGTGCAAAGACATTTGAGTGCTTCATCAATTGGTTAGGTTTGTAATGGTTGAATCAATCTTACACATTTTGAGAGATTTTTCGACAACCTTAGTAATCTGGCAAAGGATCGTCCCACAACGTTACCGTGAGGTCTTATTGTTATCACCATTCGAATGGATATACTTGAACTCGGGCTCGAAGTGTGATGCCTGTGGGAGTAAGTGGTTACAGTTTGGTGGAATTAGAAATGGAGGCGTGGTTATGTTTTTGGCTCCACATGACGATGTCACGACATGGTTAAGTTCGTGTGTGATTTCGGCAAGGAGGTGGCTCTTGCGCACGAGGATACAACAGTGTAACAATCTTGATAGCTTGGTCTGCACCTTCAATCGGCTGGTATAAAGTTAACACCGACAAAACATGGATTGGTGGTTTTAGTTTAAACATTGGATTTTGCTCGACCCCTTTGCTTGAGTTTTAGGGCACATATTATGGTATTTGTAAAGATTGGGAGCATCATGTTCACTGTTTTGAGATTGAAATTGACTCAAAGTTGGTAATGGATTCTCTCAAGACATGGATCTCTGATTCACATCCCATGTCATTCTTGGTACGGTTGTGCCATGGTTTTATTACTCGGGACTGGATAGTTCGTCTATCTCATGTATATAGGAAAATGAATTGTCTGGCGGATGGTTTGGCTAACTATGCGTTTGCGTTGTCCTTAGGGTATCATTATTTTGAGGTTGTTCCTCCTGATATTTCTTTGATCTTTTTGGTTGATATAACTGGAGTTGGTACTTCATGTTTTGGGGACGGTTTTCTCCCTATTTTACGACAAAGATAATTTTTTTTGATTTCAAATATCAAAACCCTATTATCAAAAGAAAAGATATTGAATTTTGTTTATATACTATCCAACTTTTTATATATTTGATAAAAGCAAAACGAAATGTGGTGAGTGGCATGTTGGTAATGGAGGCTTAGCATTTCTAATGGTGCCTACTTTTTTTTTTTTTTTTTTTTTGGCAACGGCATATGACATAACAAAAATAGATAGCGAAGAAAACAGAGATCGTCATCGATCATAAAGAAACTACCTGGCCCGTCGTGCTAGAGAGTCCGCCTTATGATTGAGGGATCGTGGGATAGTTGATAAGGAGAACACTTGGAAGAAAACCCGCAGCCGTTGAAAGTCCTCCTGATAAGGCATGAAGGCTGGCCAATCGTCCGGGAAATCCAGAATTCGTACTACCGTCTCACAATCAGTCGCAATCTCCACTTCTGTGATGTGAAGGGCCTTTAGACATTCCATCGCCCAAATCACTGATTCTATCTCCGGGTGTGTGGCCGAAAGGCTCCTATGAATACCTTTGGCCCCCGTACTCTCACTTCCCACTGAATCTGAGAAGCAGTACCAACCTAGTCTAGAGTATCGGTCAGTAGGCTTCTAGGATGCATCCATGTAGCACTTAAAACCTGTGAAATGCGAATTGGCTGTGGTGGGGAAATGTAAAAGAGATTTCCTTATATAAGAACATCTTATGGAAGGAACTCTATGTTGCGGTTCACTATGACGCGCTTGTTTCCATTCCAAGTAATCTGCTTCAGCTTTACTTAGAATGATACGAGGATCCATATCTCTATTAGAGAAGCAGAAAGAGTTTCTCGCTTTCCAAATATGCCATAATATCCAAGGAAATATAGTAATAGAACCATTTCCCAACATTTGCCCAGAGAGATAATCCAGATTATAGCAGATAGAACTACCGGGAAAAGTACCAGGCGCTGACGGTATATTCGATGGTGCCCATACTTGAAGTGCCGGTGGACACAAGAAAAGCACATGATTTATAGATTCTGGATTCTCGTCACATCGCAGGCAATGTGAGTCGCCGAGAATCCCTCTTCGAACCATATTTCCATTTACTGCCATACACCCTGACAAAGCTTGCCAAATAAATTGTCTAATCTTATTTGGACAATTAAGATCCCAAATGATCTTGTACAAAGAATCAAAGGATGACCCAAATTTGCGGTGTCGTAGTGTTGCGAGCCGTTCCACCACCTGATATCCAGATTTAACCGAATATCGTCTGGTGGGTGTGAAATGTCATGCCCATGTGTCAGGGCGCCTCCTCCTAGGCACTGGGATCCCAAGAATTAATTGTACATCATCCGAGGCAAAATACTGTCAGATTAGTATCTCTTTCCATTTTCTGGCATCCTGATTATTGAATTGATCTACTGTGAGCTCATGAAATAAGATCAAATTTACCCCAATAGCTGGCCGTGGAGCCAAGTCCGGTACCCAGGGGTCCTTCCAAACCTGAATAGATCTCCCATCTCCAATTTTTCGAATGCCCCTACTCAGAATCAAACTTTTTGCAGAGAGAAGACTGCGCCAACCATACGATAACAAATGTTTCAACTGACTTAATTAAAACCTCTTTACCAGCTTTTGATAAAAATCTGGCAGACCAGTTCCCAATCTTAGCAAGCAACTTCTCTCGCACATAGGCAAACACTCTCGTCTTGGCTCCCCCAAGATTTTCCGGGATGTCTAAGTACATCCCCATCCCGCCTGGCTGATGGATACCCAGTATCTGTTGAATCTCCATTTGCACTGAAACAGGGACCAACTTTCCAAATTGTATTGACAATTTTTCAAAATTTATTTGTTGACCAGAGACCCTCTCGTACTCCTGTAGAATACACAGGATCCTACAGGAGTACTGCTGGACTGGACCTCTTCTGTCGTGGACCCTCTTTTGTCGTGGCCTTACAAAAAAATAGACTATCATCCGCAAATAGCAAATGAGAGACTGCTGGACTGGAACTCGCAATCGACACAGCCTTGTAATCAATTTTCTATTTTCTGTCAATGATAATTTCCGCACCAACCACTCTGTGCAAAGAATAACTATGTATGGTGACAACGGATCCCCCTTGACGCAACCCCCGCTTGGGCACAATACGGCCCCCAGGCTTCCCATTCACAATCACAAAATATTCCACCGTGGTGATACAAAACATAATGCATTGTACCCATTTCTCACAGAAACCCATCTTGTTTAATAGGGCTCTGACATAATCACATTTGATCTTATCGTAAGCTTTACTTATATCCGTTTTAATGGCCATAAACTTACTTCTTACTGCCCCATTTGTGCGCAATGCGTAGAACATTTCCTACGTTATCAAAATATTGTCTGATATAAGTCTCCCAGGTATAAAAGCAGACTGCGTCTCCGAGATTAATCGAGGTAATAAGCGTCTTAAACGCATAGACATAACTTTAGAGATCAGCTTATATCCATTAGAAGACCCACAATCTTATTGCATGTTGGACGCTGTTGTGTTTGGGCATGAAAAATTTTTGTATTTTCATCCCCTTCCTGTAGCCATTTATTTTGACTATTTTGCTTCCAGTATGTCTTCTCCTCCACCTAGGCTTTTTTTTAAGTTAAGTGTGGCTTCTAAAATACCAACTTGATCATTACTGGCTGAATTTTTACAGTCTTCCAAAATCCTTTTTAGCTCATCTATTTTCTGTCGCCCTGTCGGTATATTCTTACTACTCCAGTGTGAAATCTCTTTGTGACAACCACTAATTTTTTTTGTGAACACTACATTACGTCGCCCACATGTTCCATTCCAACTTTTCTCTATGATATCCTTTAAACCCTCCTTCCCTATCCACCGTTTATCAAAAATAAATTGATTCCAGCCTTTTACCACTCCATCGCTGAACCGTCCTAAAATAGGTCGGTGGTCCGAACCAATCATTTCCAGATATTCCACCTCCGATGTGGGGAAAAGATTGTGCCATGTTGCATTGCCAAAAGCCTTGTCGAGAACGCATCTTATTACACCACTGTTTCTAACACCCCTCCATGACCAGATGTTTCCAAGTTTTGGGAAATCAATAAAACCTCAGTCCCTAATCATCTGATTAAAGCTGTGGAACGTTGACACCCCTCGTAGGGTGCCTCCTTGTTTTTCATGATTCCCTGACAGTTCATCAAAATCCCCCATGATCAACCACTGTGTAGACCTCACGGTTCCCATCCTCGTTAACCGTTCCCAGACGTAGTCTCGTCGGCTCTGGACCGGTTCACCATAGAAAAAAGAGATGCACATCTATTTTCCTTCTCAAACTAGTGTGATATTGATCATATATTTATCCTTATAATTAACGACCACATTCTGGTGAACGAAATAAAATAATGCTAAGCCACCACTTAAGCCTATAGGTTCAACTGTAGTTAGTAGTTGAAAGCCTAAGTGTAATTTGATTCTCTCTAAGAGAATATAGTTATTCTTAGTTTCTGACAAAAACAAGAAATCCGGTCAAAATTTCTTCCACATATCCCTGAGATAACTAATTGTAACTTTATTCCCAATTCTCTCACAATTCCAGCAAATTGATTTAATATTCATTTAAAAATTATATAGCATAAGGAGTTGTGAATTTGCTCAAATTGCCTATTTGGATCCGTGTGGAAACTAATTTTAACTTTATGATATAACCCCATATTGTTCGCGAGTAATATTCGATCCATAAATCTCAAAGTGTGGGCCTTGTCTCCAATTTTCTTGATTTTATAATTAAGCCTATCAATTATTTGGAGGCCCAAACTAGGCCCATATAACTCATAATAAACCAAAAACAATTGGTCAACGAAAAAAAACTTATTACACATCCTTTTTAAGTCCGATCCAATACAACCAAAAGATGTGATAAAATCGAACATCAAACATGTAAACAAATTCATCAAATAAATCTGTTTTATTCTTAACACCTTACTCATAAAAACTAAACTAAACTAAACTAAACTAATCTGTCTTGCTTCTTTTCTTTCCCCGCTTTGGGCTTAACAATTTTAGGAGTCCTCCGCAGGGACATAGCACCAACCAAGGCCAGTTTCCTTGTGCTAATACCCCTTAATTGGGCTGAGCTGCGGTTTACTGATTTCGGAGCACCCCCTGGAAGCTGTTTCATCTCTTCCTTTATGCACTTTTGCAGTTTCACGGTCATGGTCTCATTAATTTGGGCCTGCTCCTCCACTGTCAGAACACGGCGACTGTTCATCACCGCTTCCAGCGCTAACTCATCCAATACAGATTCCGTGACCAACTCTATATCCCCTGCATCAGTCATAGCCTCTGCCGCAACATCAAGCATTTCCAGCATGTCTGAATCCTGAATCTGTAAATTAACATTCAGCAGCCGGTTATCAGCCTCAGCAGTAGCCTCATCCCCCTTTATCAAGTCTCGCAACTTTTCTTGAAAAAGAGGTCTGCGTACCTTCTTCTGCGAGGCTAAATCTTGTCCCAAGTCTGCCACCGTGCCCCTAACATACCATAAGGCTAAGTGATAGGAAAATTGAACAATAACAACAGAGTGATAATATAACTCTTTTACCTTCTCTGTATCACCAGTTAGTGGCCGGAGCAATGAGGAACCTCTTCCTCTTTTACGTCTCTCCACTTTTTCATTGCCATGTTTAGATAGCGCTGGTACGTTTGCTGCTTTACCAGAACCCAAAAACGCTCCTTTAAATGATCTATGCTTGTCACTATGACCTAGCCGCCTAGACAAATCACTCTCAACCGCCTAGTTATCCGATTTCATCTTATAATATCTATAAGTATCATGTGTCATGCGATAGCAAACACTATAAAATCCCTCCAACCGTTTATATTCTATCATTACTTTAGTCTCACAATTCTCTTTGAATTCTAAGATGGATGAGAAGATTAATGGCTTAGAGCAAGATATCTCTATAAGCACTTGACCTTTCAAAACATGTATAGTTATAGCGAGTCCTAAAGAACTCGCGACTAACCTATAGACTTCCTCTACCCTATATTCAAAAGGAGTTCCGGTAACTCTTATCCATAGTCTAATAGAGTTTGGATGGTCCGCGTCTGCCATGGGCTTCCATGGAGCGTACGAGACCATCCAACCATCAAAGTTAACCGCACCATTATCCAACACACTGTCAAATCCCCTTCATTTTGAAACTCAAACTGAAAATGCCCGTTGCCTAAATTTAGACCTCGGACCTTACCCACCAAACCCCAGAACTGTGGCATCCTAAATATAAAGGTGTCCACATTCTGCATCATTGGATTGAGACAACGTCCCATCAAGACTTTCGAACTTCTTGCCAACAATGCAGAATTGTCAATCTTGGGAATTTTAATTTTCATTACTTTAGGAGGTGACTTGGACTCCACAGCCTTCCTATTCAGACCTACTTGAGACATTTGTAAGCCTTGACAATACTTAATACCACGATCTTTGTAAAAAGGATATTTCAAACTAATAAGAATGTGTTGCGCAATTTTGTGCTTCCTCTTTAAATAGGCTAGAACTCGTAAACTTATCCTATAAATTTCCCAACTAAATATGCTCAAATATATCCTGAGAATCAGGAAAACTAACAGAGTTATCATTTCGCTATTATCTCTTAAATCAAATATCCAAGAGCTCGATATGTTTTTTAAAATTGCAACTAGTAGGCGGCCTGTAAAATTTAAATTTTCCAGATTCTTAGGCGGTTTTCTCGACCCCAATTTAGATCGAGAATAATACAGTTTCAAATTCAAACTCTTATCACTAATTAATATTACTTGATAAGAGATACTTACGAGGTCTATCCAATTTTGGTATGGGAAACTAAATCCTTCCTTGTTGTTGTTTCCCATTTCCTTCCAGAACACAAGCAACTTGCTCCAATCATACCATAACCTTTGGCTTCATGAATATTCTTCAAGGACGGTAAGCTCCCAACATCGGAGCTCACGAGGCTGTAGAATGAGGCAAAACCCTCCCTGTAATCCATATGTACCAAATATATATTATGGTTAAACATACGTCCTTTTTTAAACTTATCATTTTCAGTTCTGATAAAAATGGACATATTGTATCTAAAAATCATCCACAAATGCTCTAATAATCTGAGCACCCTAAAATGATGATTCCAAATC
This sequence comes from Lepidium sativum, assembly GCA_023374145.1. NCBI lineage: Eukaryota > Viridiplantae > Streptophyta > Magnoliopsida > Brassicales > Brassicaceae > Lepidium > Lepidium sativum. The sequence goes on from JAKUCM010008293.1 coordinate 11,410, forward strand.
ACAGCGAAATCCAATGATCTCAGTTTTTCTATAATCGAATTAGGCCGAGACCCTAGAATTGCCCAAAATCGAAACTCAACCATGAAAATCACTCCGATCACACCTTCCGTGAAATTAATGTTATCACTATTGGTGTGATCTTCCCTCCAAGATAACCATGAACCGATCCAAGATCCTAATTTTCTATTTTGCCATTTAAGATCCATATTAATCCTTCTTAGAAAACCTCCAAACAAACGGTACATATGAATCACCTAACAACAGATCTTGGTTCATCCTAATCCTGCGAAATCCCTAGAAACGAAACGAAAATCGGGAAACAGAAAAATGAAAATTAGGGTTAATGTGACTTATCGTAATAGATGTCGTCAATCCCCCAGCCATCGGGAAATCCGGAGTCAGACGTGCTCCAGAACCTTCAAGAGTCCACCTCCGGTAGACGGATGGCCGGAATCCGCCCACTTCTTCTTCTAGTTGTGTACCACCGAGAGAGAGAAATCGCAAAGAGGGGCTAAACAGAAAGAATCACCCACTAATCGGAGCCCCAGCAGGATACCCTATCTCCGACTCACTCGAGTCTGCCGGAGAAACCTTTCGGAGATCGAAGTCTTCTTCGTCGCCCACCTTGGATAGAAACCTGTTTATTAATGGTGCCTACTTTAAAAATAAAAATTTCTATTTTTTACTCTAAATTTTGAATTTCATTTCTTTTTCTATTTTTAGAGTAAAACTTTTTGATATAAATTTTTTTTTTATTTTCTAGTGTATTATTATTTTATATCAAAAAATTATATAATCAAAAAAGTACAACAAACCATTTAAGATGATTTTGCTGGGTTTTATAGTAATGTATAAAACAAATCTTTGTACATTCCAGAAATAAAATAATATTTTTTTCATTCAAATTACCCAAATTTCACTCTCACACGAGTTTAAGAATTTGGAGATTGGTTATTGATTATTGACCAAAACAAAAACACTTGAAAAGTATAATTTCCTTCTCATGAAAGAAAATGATTTCCTTTGAGCAATTCTTTACCATATTTTGTGGCTTTGAATGAAAATTCAGATGATTAGAATGGTCAATTTGTGGTCCCATGATATTGTTATTTTACAAAGGCATATATTACCGAGACAAAAGTAAAGAGTTGGTTAAAACTCGTTAGGGTTCTCGAAAATTCTTTTTTTTTTGTTTTAAGTTTTGACTAATTCTTATTTCTGTCTCTTTCTGAAACAGCAAACAATGGAGAGTGAAAAAAGCGACCAAAAGAGACGATTGATATCATCTTTCCTCGAGATCGCCATTGGTCAACCTCCAGTCCATAACCGAGTTTGCTTCTCACATGCTTAACCGAGATTTATGGTCGGACGACACCGTTTCATAAGCTATTCAGTCTAGCTTCATCATATTGCAGGTCTATGATCATACCGATGAAGGAAAGAAAATCTCTACTTTCTACAAGATCGACTCTAATCCTCCTGTTGTACTTCTCACTGATCCCATTACTGGCCAAAAGATGCATTTGTGGACGGGAATGATCGATGTTCAGAGTTTTCTTGAAAATTTGTTGAGGTACATTGATTTCGGTCCTCACGAACATATTTCTTCTATGACAAGATCTAAACGCATAAATATTGCAAGCAACCACACTGATCAATACATGTCCACTCCCCTCGGGGGCAACGATCTTAGAGACTCAGGAGAAGGAAAGATTGTAATACCATATGAAGAGGAGGATACTTTTTTGTCAGAACGTGTCGTAATTCCTCCTTTGGAGAAAGAATTTGAACAGGCAATGACTTTGGAAGAAACAATAACTTCACCCAAATATGAGGAGGAGACTTGTTTGTCAAGTGACCTATTCGAGTTCCCAGTTTTAACAGAAGAACCACAAGGAGACTACGATCCTGGTACTTCCAAGAATCTGGAATATGGAGCTAATGTTACGTTCGACCAATCTGGCCTTACTAATCCAATCATCACGCTCACTTGGGACTGAATATTTCAACTTGTTTAGTATTTTTTTGTTTGTTTGAAACTTCTAGTTGTTAGAGCATGTCCATCGATTAGAACCCCATATGGGGTTCTAATCATTATTTTAATCACAAAAATGTTAATTAGTAAACTTAAGAACTCCAACCCCACCATTGGTTCCAATGGTGGAGTTCTTAAAATGAAAAGATTTAAAGAGAACAAACAGAATTGAAAGTGTTTCATATATGAAAGTGTATCAACATTAATCATTTTCTGTTTTACAACCCAACATACAAATTGTATCAACATGTTTGAAAACTCAACACACAAACAGAACAAACAGAACAGAACACACAAACTCAACATGTTTGAAAACTCATCAACTTCCGAATCATCATCAACTTCTTTCTCTGCCACACTTGCTACACATATATACACATACATACAAGTCAAGGCAAAACAGATCAAGTGAATGTAAAGGGAACTTACCTGAGCAGAGGTTGAGTAGCATCCGTCCTTTTGATGCTGCAAAGGAAAAAAACAGAGAGTGCATTCAGTTGATTATTAGTGAAACAGAGAGTGCATTCAGTTGTACCTTCACATCAAAGCCACTTCCACCGAACTGGGATCTGCCCCTGCACAAAAGAAAGAAAGTTGTAAGTCATATATGATCACTGAGATTAAAATATATGTGCTGTCTATATATGATCAATAAACTGACCTTTTGTGACCATCACCCTGCAAAAAACAGAAAGAGTTAGAAGCCATCAACAACAAGTATAGAGTTATAACCAGAACAACAAGTACAGAGTTATAACCAGAACAACAAGTATAGAACCAAGACAGAACAAAACAGCAAGTATAGAACCAAGACTGAACAAAACAGAATACCATTGCAAGCATAGAGTTATAAAACAAAACCAAGACAGTTATAAAACAGAACAAAAACAAAGACAGCCGGGTCTAACAAAGACATATTACACATCAGAACACAAAAACAAATAAGAAACAAACACATCTAAAGTCACACATTCAAGAGTTCAACATGTCCATTATCAACTTGTTTTTTAAAGCCAACTCCATGTCGGAGAGTGCCTCTTTCTTTGCTAGGAGACTGTCAAGCAGCTTATGCTTAGAGAGCCTCTCTTTCATGGCTAAGTCTTTCTGTTTTATTTCCCACATTTTTTGAAACTCTAACAACGTATTCCCTTCCGTTGGTCCCTCAGTTGGCATGTTAACTGTCTTCTTTGTTCTCGCTTTAGCCGCCTTAACACCAGGAGGTCGAACCAGATTCTCTTCACATCCTACAGATGTTGAAGATTGTGTTGACCCCTCTTCAGTTCTCCTTCTCTTAGGAGTTCCACTTCCTTCTCTTCGGCACCATTTCTGATCATGCCGAAGTTCAAGCCAAGCATGTTCAAGAGTGAACTTTTGCTTATGGTCGTTGTAGTAAATCTGATGAGCAACCTTCATGACATCATCATCATTCTGCCCGCTTGCTTTTCGAGATGATGCTGTCTCAAAACAGCCTACAAATTTGCAGACAGAATCATTTATCTTCGACCATCTTTGCTTGCAGTAGTAGGCTCTCTCTTTTGCAGACCCACAATCCTAGGACTTGCAGCAAAGTATGCTGTAATCCTCTTCCAGAATGCTTCGGCTTTCTGTTCATTTCCAACGATTGGATCTTTGGAGGTATTGAGCCAAGCACTAATCAACACAATGTCTTCTGTTGGAGTCCATTTCCTTCTGGATCTCCGATCATCAGCCTCTGTATGAGCTTCAGAAGTGGCTTCAGACCATGGACTACTACAAACATTGGGTTGTGATTCACCAAGTTGAATACTTGGTGAATCACGGTAACAAGGGTTGGGTTCAGGGTGAAGGGGTTCTTGTTGACTACTTAATAGAGCCATAAAGCCAGAGGAATGAAAATATGGATTCGTTGAATCCATAATGAGGTGATTAACAGAACAGAGAAGATAACACAATGAAAGACTGAAGAACAACTACATAATATATAACATCAAATATATCATTGAATATCTTAGAAGCATTCAATGTAAACATCTACTAAACATTCATTGTAAGCATTAACAAGCATTTAAAAAACTGAGTAAACATTTACTAACTCTAGTGAGTTAAGACAGAACTGTAGACCAAAGATGAACAACAAGGCTTTCACAATCAAATTAAATCACATAAATACACCTACCTAATTGTATTGTGCAGTTAAGATTCGACAAAGCCTCCCTAAACACTAACCATGATGCCTAACTAATCACTAACCATTACATTAACTACAACAAAGCAATACACATCTCACGAATGCCATAACAAAGCAGAGGAATACATACCAAAATCAATGAAACACAGAAGCTTAAAACCCTCAAACATTGAAGGAAAAATGTAGATGACCAATAGACGAGCCAAGACCAAATAGAACCCAAGCAGAATACTATCAAACACAACTCCCAAGCAGAATACTATCAAACACACAAAGTTTTTTAAGAGATCACCAAATTCATAGTTCCAAAATTCCAAAATTCCAACATAACAGAGAATATACCATCTAAAATCCTATTAATTTTGCTTAAGCGATCAAAAAACCTACCTCAGTTAGCATCCACTTGAAACCAAACCATCACGTTGCTTCTCCTCCACCTTGTCCTCGATTAAACACAACAGCAAACAAAATCAGTCAATAATACATCGAGAACCTAATTTTTGAAACCCTAAATTTGAAACCCTAATTTTTGAAACCCTAATTTCGATCTGATCTAACCCTAATCTAACAAATCGAACAACCATAACTAAGAAATAGAGGGAAGAAGACGTACCTGTATGGTTGGAGAGAAGAAACCCAAGAAATTGCTTCGCGATTTTGGTGAAGCTTCGCGATTTTGGTGAAGCTTCGCGATTTTGGTGAAGCTTCGCGTCGAATCGTTAGCGATGGTTCCAATATGAAGAAGCGGCCGAGAAGAGGAAGAGAAGAGGAAGAAGAGGAATAGAAGAGGAAGAGAAGATGAAATCAGCGATTTTGGCATAAAATCGCCGAATCGCCGCAGAGAGAAAGAGAAGACGAAGAAGTGGAGAAAGAACGTGAAATGAGAGAAGGGTCGAGACCCTTCTCTTTTTTTTTGGTCAACAATACTCACCCAATGAGGGAGTGACACGTAACAGTTCTTAAGGGTTTCTCAAAATCCTTACGCAAGAACCGTTTCTTACCCTGTAGCCTATTATCTGATTATTTTTAATCAAAACAATTCATAAGAACCCATTAAGACCCAGTAAAAAACCTCCAATGGACCTGGTCTTATTCTCCTATTTATATCTCTTCTTTAAGTAAGTGATTTAAAACCCTAACATTCTTGTAAGAATTATAGACTTCAATTTCGTTTGTTAATTCGATTGTCATGCTTAATAAATATACAATTGTACTCACAACACATATCTATGTATTAGACGGGCGGCAAACGACCGCATGACATTAATGATAGGTTTATTATTAAAAGTAATTGATGTTAAAATATGTTCTTCACGTCTTCTAATCATCAAACAGTTGAGTGCGTGCTTCTTGCTTCATCTGAAGCCCTCGCGTGTAAACTCTTCACCACTTTGGTGGAATTCTTCTTAATAATTTATTGAAGTTGACAAATTTCACCAAATATATGTAAATATATTTATTTGATATTTTAAATATGTGTAACTAAAATTATACCACATGTAATGTTAAAAAATATTCTCTTTCTAAAAATCAAATGATATGAATTTATGATCTAAAATTTACTAACATTAATAGATATGAACATTAAATTCAATATTCCTTCAGTTTATATGAATTTGTAGATATTTGATTTATGAATAAAATTATATAAACAAAAAAATCAAATTTATAACAAACCCAACCCGACTAATAACTAAACATGATTGAAACTTATAATATTAGTACCAATCCAAAATGTGAAAGATTCAATCCGAACAAAATCTTCATCCATATTTTATTATCATAACAACTATTAAAAATTAATATGATAAAACTAGTATAACTTAGCTGGGTAGAATATAATTGTGATTTAAAGACTAATTTCAATTATATGTGATATGTTTCAACTTTACAATTCTCTAAAAGGTTGAGGTTTTTAAAGACTAAGTGTTTAGAATTGTCAACTATACAATTCTCTAAAATCTTGAAGTGTCAGTTTCAGAGGCACTATCTCTATCTTTATACATATAATTAGGATGTTAAAATCAACCTAAAACTCATACACCTACTATCAACTAATTTGATACTATAATCCACTCATTTGATACTCTTATTATGACATTCAATTGATGAATATCAATATTGGGAGATATATAAACTAAAAAGACAAGTCCTTGTAATGAAATTAAACAATATTTTTTCTTTTATGAATTATCATAAGAGTTTCCACATAAAACACCATATATTTTTGTTAAGGTCTTGTTGATGTTTAAAAGATAAATGCAAAATATGTATTTAAGTTAAATAACAATATTTTGAAATATATCACAACTACATTAATTCATTTGTACAAACAAACAAATGTAATTTTCATTTTCATAAATCTAACAAGATTGAACTCTTAAAAAATTCTATATCCTAAAGCCTAGACCTTAAACATTCAAGTTTTTTACCCTACCATCAATTTTTTTGAATCTTTGCTTCAGTGTCGACATGATCCACCCAAAATATTTATTTTCTCACTCATATTTTTAGTTTCCCTCAAAATTTCCTCCTTCCTCCCACACTTATATATGAAATATTATATATGACTAACAAAATTATTTAGGTAGTGTTTTTTTATTAGGATAAAAACCATGGTTCCAACCTCACAAGTTTCATTTAAGTCATTTTCGTACAAATCACTTAAATGAAAGGTAAAATGGTCATTTACTCTATCTTCTTCGTGAACCCCTAATTTTTAATAGTATAAACTTTGACAACACCCATCTTTTCATTTTTCATCATTTACTTTTTGTTTTATCATGTTTGCACTTATAATAATAGATCTAATAAGAAATATTCAACTTTAACACTTGGGAATAGTGAAGTTCAATATTTTTTCAGACTTATTTGGATATAAGAATCGGAAATGGAGGAAGAAACTTGAGTAATGGAAGAATCAGAACTAAGATTACTTATTTTTGGGATTTAAGAATTTTTAATGTTTATGGTTTTCATGAACCACTTCTTTGACGATTTTAAAACGGTTATTAATAATAGTTCTTTCTGATTGCTTTGGACTTGGACTATATCCAATTGGATCATAAAATGGGCGGGGTTTGACTTGTTGGGTCTGTAAATAATTAAACTTTTGTATATGTAAAAGGTTATTTACTTAATACTTGTATTTAAAATAAATGTTAAAGAAAATAGAAACATAATGAGAGTATATAAGAATTTAAGTTGTCCAATAAAAGTATCTCAGCCATTTTGTCCAACTGCTTACGTGGCAAATTCCAATTATATAGCACAAATACATTCCCAAAAAATAAGTTCTTGAAATTTATGTATCTGAAAAACTAAACTTGAACTTGAGCTAGAATCGAATCAAAATTTTAATAGGTACCCGATATTTTATTGTTAAATTTTGGCTTTTTAAGATTTATTTCTATTAATCATTAATAGTTGTGAATATATATATATATATACCTGAATTTCGACCTGGTTTTTACTCGAACCAAACCCGACTCGAAATATAGAAATATCCGAATAGCTCCTAAATAATTGGAACAAAAAATTTGAAACTCAAAAAGACCCGAGCTAAATTCGAACCGGTACCCAAATGCCGATACGTTTTATTGATTTGTCATTTTAATCTCATACTTTTTTCTGGAAAACCAAATTAACTCTTACATCAAATGAATTAGAAGTAAATGTTAACTCTTATAGTTTCAGTTATTTAACTCTAATTGAATGAAATGATGTGTTTTGATTTTAGAAGAGAGACAAAGTTGAAGGTTAATTTAGCCTTTTGGATTAAGTTAGAGGTTTTAGTAGACCTTTATCCGAATGAATGATCGATTTTAACCAATAAAATATGTTCTTAACAAAAAAACTCTTTGACCGACGTAACCTAGATCTATGACGCTATTATCTGTTGAGGCGGTGTCCAGTGGCTTATTTAGCACAAGCACCGACTCTGCTTCCTCTCTTTAAACTTTTGCTTTAGGCGTTGCGTGGTGTGCCCGATTTCAGATCTCGGCAGAGTGGTGGTTATATCTATATTTTGGTGGTGGCTCGGTTGGCTAATAACAAAAAACAGAGAACAATTTTTTAATTGTATGTTAAGTTAGTTATAATAAAATATTCTTTTAAGATATTATAGTTAGATTAGGATTAGAAGAAAATAATCCTATTAGGAAAAAGAAAATTTAGGAATAAAAGAAATTATTCCTAATAAGAAAAAAGGAAATTAGGGACAAAAGGATTTATTTGTAATAAGAAAAGGAAATCAACAAATTGTATTAGTGTCTATTATATCTTGGTTGAGTTGTGATCAAACATAAGATTTTGAAGTGTTTAGTTTTTTTGAATTATATTTTTAAAATACCAGTAGAAAAAAGTTATTTCTTATATCCAAAGTATGTAAGTTTCAACTTTGACTTGATTCCAACTAAAATCAATTAGCAATGAGTGCAGTTATTTTTATCTTATATATAGTAGATTAGAATGTTCACAATTTATGATGTGGGATAATTACAACAAAACATATAACTTCAAAACAATGTTCACAGAAGAACAAAGGATTGATTACGTTGCTTATCACACTTTGATAACTAAGAAAGAACAGTTGGAGAAACCCAAAAAACAATTCAACTTAAGCATAAAGAAAACTAAGGCTTTAGCAATGCCTTTTATAAGAAAGAAATAGAAAACTTATAAACACGAAAAATGGAAAATATAAAGACATGCTGAAAACGAATCGTAACAATTTGGAAACTCGAAGAGTCTGTTTCTTTTACTTCAAGCAATTGACCGACTCAACTCCACCTCAACTCGATTAGTTTGAGAAAGAATTTCTATAACATTGGCTTTGTTGATGGTGAACTCAGAGTTGTCTTGCTGTGGCTTTCATCGGTGTGATTGGAGGATGTACGTCGGGGCTCTAGCCATCAAGTGCTTGTTGGGTTTTGGTCCTTTGTGTGGTAGACCTCCACCGTCGGCGATCTCTAGGTGATGGTGGTTCTATATCTAGATCTGATTAACCGATGCTCTTTAGCCGACTGTAGATTTTAAAGGGTTGGGCTTTACTTGATAATCGTGGTTGATTATGTAATTTGTCTTGGTATTGTTAGGTATCTCCTCCCTTTTCTAGATTACTAAACATTGTTTAGGAGTGGATGGATATTTGGTTTGGGAATGTTTTTCCCTACTAAGATAGCTTCATTTTTTTGGAATCTAGAATGGTTTGTGCGATGCAGTCAAAGATTATCCATTGATCTTTGAGCAGCTTCTTCGAAGCTTGTTCATTGGATATATATCTTTGACATATGTAATCTTAAAATAGTATAATCATCAATTTCAAAGAAAACCAGACTTAATTTTTTTTAAGTTATCGTCTTTTGGTTTACAATTCGTATTTTGAATGTTGTGTGAAAAATTCTTTGGGTGATCTTTGCAAGGCTTGAACCAAGTTGCGGATGGGGTTTCTATGAATCATCAAAATCTCACATTTTCATGTTGTATTGCTCTCTCATAGTTTATTTTATTTTTCTTACGTTTTTTATGTAACTTCTCAAATCGAGCCAGTGAAATTTTTTTTTACATAATTAATAAAAAGAAAAAAAAAGTTGAAAAAATTGTGTGTATCCAAGAAAGCAAGGAAATATAAAGGAGAGAATATCCTTTTCATTAATTAGGTTAAACCTTATTAAATGTGAGTTATTGGAGAGTTCTTATTAGAGTTTCTTAAATATTATCAAATGATTATATATGAGAAAATGTGAGTTAAGAAATGTATTTTAATAATAAAATAAGTTAAGAAACCCATATTATAAGAAACTTTCATAGGATTTTTTAAAAGTTTTTTAAATTTTTAATAATAAATTAAGTTAAGAAACCTTTAAAAAAATCCTTGATAATGATGTTGAGTGGCGTGATTGAAGCTGATAATATTCTCGAGGTTTTGATGAAGTTTATGGACGTTGGTCCTCACGGACACATTGCTTCTGCGACAACGAACAAACGCCAAGAGACAAACGAGACTTGTCCGTCAAGAAACAATACTGAACAAGCCCCAGCTCCTTCATGGGGTGAAGAGTTTGGAGACTTGGTCGTCAAGCAACAACATTAATCAAAAGGACCCTTGTTTAGATGAGTTCCCGGATTCGACAGAAGAGCCCAAAGACGACTGCGATCAAAGCCTTGTGTGTAGTGTCTGTGTTCGATTTCCAGATGTCAAAAGAAAGCAGAGGGGATTTCTCAAGAGTGAGCCGATTCAGCATATTTGGTCTTTTTGTTATTCACACATGGAGAAATCCGAGGAAAGGGTGTTTAAGCTGGGTACATGCTATTCCTGGTGCTTCCAAGATTTTGGATTATGGAGCTAATGCTTCGTTCGATCAATCTGGGCTCGCTAATTCTATCATCTCCGTTACTTGGGCCTTTTAGTTTAATCTTCTTCTTTTTTAAACTGCTTTATAGTAGCTAAAGTTTCACTATTTTCCGACCTTTTTCCTTCCACGCTTAATAATCCAATCTATTATATATATACTAGATATATAGACTTGTGCAATACTCCAATTTATTTTAAAACCCTACTTTAACTAACAAGATTATAAAAATAATATTTTAAAATATATAAAAAATACTAAAATATTTTAGGTCACTGGATTTCATACGTGAACGATTCTCATTGATTACAGATTTTTATATCCAATTTTATATAATAGAATCTGACTTTATGTAATAAGATATTGCAAAATTTGGGATCGTTAGATTTGACACGTTGTATAATTTCATAGACATACTATTAAAACTCAACATATATATATAATAAAATTGTGAATAAAGATAAATATTTTGTGCTAGATATAAATCTTTTTAAATTGATTTTTGCATTTTTTTTAAATAAAATATAAATATAAAATATTTCTGATGGTTGGATTCGACACATTAAACAATTTTGTTGATTACTGAAGTTTTTTTTTGGGTAAACATTGGACCACTACTGGTCAACCCATTAGCTAAGTTCCTACGTTTAATCTTAAAGTGACATTTTTTGTAAAAATAAAACCACAGGGACATATTTGTAAAATAGTACATCAGAAAGAGTAATACTCAAACTTTCTCATAAATATAACTATTTGCAATCTTTTTATGTTAGTATTGTGAATAATGATAAATATTTTGTGGTAAATATAAATATTGTTTATAAAGAAAATTGTAATATACTTCATAATTTTGGATCGTTGGATTTGACACGTGGAAAAATCTTGTTTATTACTAACTTTTGAAACTAAATTTTTATGTAATGAGATATTTTATTTTGATAAATATAAATATTCTTTTTAATTTATATTTTAAATATATATATATATATATATATATATATATATATATATAATATATATATATAAACACTGCAAAATTTTGAATTGTTAAATTCGGCACTTGAAAAAATATCGTTCATTACTTACTTTGAAAAGCAACAAAAAACTATAATTCATTAATAGGATGCGCCTAAATGAAATGGTAAAACAGGAAAAAATAATCTATAACCGGTTAAAACATAAGATGATTATGTGAAGCATTTTCTCTATCTAGACTAAAGACAGTTCAATAGCTTGTGAGTTTGCTCAAGACGAGACATATTCAGCCACATGTAGATAGTATAGATGAGTTTCTTCACACTTCATGAGTTTTTGGAGTCCAAAAAGTTTTATCAACTGCACTATGTCTTCTATCCTTATGGGTAAACCTTCGTATGAGATTCTTCATGGTGTAAAACCAGATTATTTGGAGCAAATGGTGTTTTTTCACCTTGCTATACACATCATCGTCCCCGTACTATGGACAAGTTCAGTACAAGAAGTCGATTGTGTATGTTTCTTGGTTATCCATTTGGTTAGAAGGCTTGAAAATCTATGACATGGAAACAAATGAGATTTTTTGATATAGAGATGTGATCTTTCAAGAGGATATTTTTCCGTACTCAGACAAACAAGGAGAATCTTCCCAACAACAAAGTCAGTCATTGACTCTTGATGATGTCGGAGACATCACGAGGGAAAGGAGGTGTCGGAAACATCTCTGAATATGTCCTATCGTCTGCATCTCTGCCAGTATTCTCGCCATTGGATGCATAGCCACCTTCCGATGAAACTGTCCTCTTTACCTGTTGTGGTACTCGATACTGAGTTGCTTGGTAGGGGTCGACGTACTAAAACGTAGTTAGTTCTTGAGGATTATGTTAGATACAACTCTACAATATCAGTCGAACCCTCACGCTCTTTCCTCCAGTAAATAAAAGTCTTTCATGGTCCCACATAACTCGCTTTATCTTATCATTGATTACATATTTGATGAGCAATTTTCACCTCTCCATCGAGCGTTTCTTGACCAATTTCACCGCTAATGTTTAACCTAAACACTTTCAAGAAGCCATGAAACATAAAGTATAGAGAAGTGTTATTACGGGTCGATGATCTAAATCTCCTTCGGAAATATCAAAAAAATTTATATGTGCATTAGTGGCGTAACAAATTTGACCTTCTATAAAATTTAACAATATAAATCCCCTTTCTCAAAAGTTACAAATTAATTTCTCCCTGGTATTGTAACGTGGTTCATATCGATATAACTTATACCAGACCGTAGTGGAACATGGATTTAAATTAAACCAAAATCAGACCCATTCATGTACACACGAACGATTCAGACTTGAGCAAGTTACGTTTTCTACCTACTTTAATT